>JARHVA010006433.1:472500-540000 GCA_037957365.1 Torreya grandis
AAAATTGTGATGTAAAAATCTCCTAGAAAACCTCTTATTTGTTAGTGATATTTCATTATTTAATATCAAGATATATACATAAATCTTCCAACATATCAATACATGATAATATATCCTAAAATTTGAAAAGAAAAAAATATTCTCATTAGTGATTCCATAGTTACAAAAATAGAGTACAGTTTTCTTCTTGGCATCAACTCATCTTTCATAGCTGATTCTCAATAATTTTTCTACCTAGATGGTTGAGATCAACCTTAAATTATCTCTCTAGTTATCCCATACATATGGCTCATTTCTTATCTATTTTCTTTCTTATTTAATTTATCCCACTTTATTTAGTTTAGAGATATTAATTTATTAGAGATGATTTTTGTCACTAACTTCTTTATGTATTCAACCAAAATTATTTAGAAAGTAACCAAAATAACTATAGTGTATTTTAGTTTATTAAAATAAATTTTCAGTTTTAGTTGTTGGTTCCCAATTGTACACCTATTTATCTTAGCCTTGCACACTTGAATAAAATTGAAAACAAAGATGAAAAACCCATTGATATGCTATTGTAGCCGGTGGAGGGTTTAGCATCAAGAATGAACTGAATGGAGAAAATGATTGAGAGTCACTGATAGAGGTATGGTCATCTTGGTTATACTTCTGGATCTATATGAACCTATTTGAGAGGACCTAAGGGGTAGCTTTCTTACATAGAATGATTCTAAAACTCAACCTCCATATGGAGTTTTAGTTGAAGGAAACACAAATATGACCAGGGCACAATGAGACTTGTCCATTCCACTCAAGAAGAGTTATCACATAAAATGATTCAATGCACTAAGTCACATACATGCGATTGAAGACCAATGGGTATATGACTACAATCTTAATTCTAAAGAA
Organism: Torreya grandis; assembly: GCA_037957365.1. Lineage (NCBI taxonomy): Eukaryota > Viridiplantae > Streptophyta > Pinopsida > Cupressales > Taxaceae > Torreya > Torreya grandis. The sequence goes on from JARHVA010006433.1 coordinate 473,395, forward strand.
TATTTAACAAAATAGCCTGAATAAAAAATTGTAGTGTTGGGTATTTAAAGCACAAACTACAAGCACACGTTATATACACAATATTTATGTATTTGTTGGCAAATAATACTTATAATATGCAAAGGGTGTGTTATATGCAGGGTAGGACACATTAGATAAAAATCAAGGATGGTGTGCTATTGGGTTCAAACAACATGGATTCTTTCAACATTCATGACATCAGTTATTGCAAAGATGTAAAAAAAATGACTTATAAGCTGATGGGAACTACCAAAAATGGTTTGCATCTATTGGTGCAATACAATTCAAGTACCTAAATGATTCGTAAAACCCTAGAACATACACTACACTTATAATCTCAAATACTTATTTCTATTTAACTCATAAACCCAAGATGCCCTTAAAAGGTATTCATTAACATATTTCCAAATATAACTACAAAAAGGGATTTATAACCTAAATCTATGCTTTAAATGACAACTAGTTATGAACACAAACCCAAATGTCCAACCATCATAACTTATAAAACATATTATTGCATTTCATTAATAGGAAAAAGTAAGAATAACAGGGACTTTCCATTATCTTTTAAAGAAAATATTACATACATCAATGTTTTAAAATGCTACCATGGAGACAAGCATGGTGTATTTTCTCCATGTTGGATAGGGAAGATAGATAGACATGTTCTCAAATATTGATAATGGATATACAACTATAACCACCTTAGCAGGAGAGGAAAAATATACACACTATAGTGATCCCAAAATTTGGAAGAGCCTATACTTATGAAAAACAAAGATCAACAACAACCTAGAATAGAGGAGAAGCCCCCTATTTATAAACTTTTTTTACCCATTCAAATCTAGGAATGGGGGTTGCATTTTGAAGAATTGTAGAAGAACCCTCCAATTTATGGCGTGATGCTCCCATCTAGAATATGCTCTTTACCATGCTTTGAATCTTCACTCATTTCCTCAAAAAAACATTTCTTTAACTAACTCTATAAGGAATGATGAATATTTGTAACAAACCCTTTGATTTCTTGGCTAAAGATGTCTTTTACATGAGATGGGAGGTAAAAAATCATGGTGGAGGCCAAAAAAATCATTTGTATTTTTTTGAAACTACTTGGACATGCCCTTGATGACTTGTTTGCATAGTTGGAACATCTTAGACAACTACCTTTCCTCATATTCACACCATAGAACAACCTACTCTTGAAATGATGGCATGATAATATTCTAGATCCATGTCTATTTGAATGATCTTCCTCCATTATCCCACCTTGACCTTGCAAACCTACAATATCTCTCCCATGGAGGATCTTAGATGAACAAAACATGAGAAATTTCCATTCTTAGGTTTATTTTACCTTTTAACTTTTTAGATCCATCTTTTTTTTCACATTTTTGCTTTTTCTAATTTTGATTTTTACAAAAAAAAAATTTCAAATTTATTTCCATATTTTCAAATGCATTAATTTTCATTTTTTGACCTTTTGGGGAAATTCTAAACCTTTTTAAAACTTTGTAATTTTCCTTGCTTTGGCAAAATTTGGGTCCTAGTATTAATTTTTTAATTTGTAAATTAGAAATTTATAAATTGCAATTTACATAATTTCAAATTGTAAATTGCAAAATTATAAATTCTAGTTGAGGTTCCCATTTCCCTCAAAAGTTCCTTTTGGGGAATTCAGAACTCCAATTACAATTTACAATGTTGAAATATTACAAATTAAAGTTTGGGTTCCCATTTCCCTCAAAACTTCCTTTTAAGGAATATAGAATTTTAATTGCAATGTATAATTTTGAAAAATTGCAAAATTACAATTAGTTGTGGAAGTTCCCCCTTTCATTAAGGCCACCTATTGACCAATGTTGGCTAGGGGGTTTGGGGGACCCTTGTATAATTTTCAATTTGTACAAGTGGAAAATTACAAAGTTATGTTTCTCCTAGAATTATACTTGAAGTTATCTTTGGGTTGACTTTTCTCTCAGTTGATTTGACTGGTGGGATTGGGAGAGTTGACTGCAATTTACAACTACAATTTGAGAACCTAATTTTTGCAAGTTACATTTCTCACTAAGATTTCCCAAGAAGTTTGGGGTCTTGTATACAATTTATAGAACTTGCAAAACTTTTGGGTTTTTTATTTTTTTACCCAACTCCATTCCTAATCTAGTGAATCACCTTGTAGAAGATTTTTCTAGAAGCTAACCCTTTTTTGTATGATGTTTATCCCTCATATCAATAGATAGATTGTGTCCACAAGACTCACACTTTAAAATGATCATTTGGGTTTTTGAAATAGATACCTCTATCTCTGGATTGCCACATCCATAATACTTCACATAATTTATAATAAAAATCTCCAAATGTGCAGCTAGTTTTATGGTATCATGAGCACCATTAACAAAAGGTGTTCTATTTTTTTTATTTATCAAACTTTGACTGTGCACCTAGTTCATATCCAAAATAGTCTATTGTATAATAAAGAGGCCTACCAAGTGATTTGGAAACATTCACCATGTTTACAACATTTATCTTAATGCCATTTCCTCAACCCTTAATTTTTATCATTATTTTAATCATCTTAAACCTATAGAAAGCATCATTATGGTTACTTTCCCCAATGTTGAGGAGAGCCATTTGTCATGACTGGTGATTACATAGAAGGCACCAACAAGATAATGGAGAAGAAAACTAATCTCTTTTACACATCTCTTATAGATGCACTCTCATATAAATGTTCCAATTTCAAAACAACACAACGAACTCGTTGCCCTACTATAAAATAGTAGCTAAAATAATTCTCTAAAATCAATTTTTTTCATGTGCAATGTCTTCTGTCTTACACCATCTTATTTGATGCTTTACTTAATTCCCTGGGATTCAAATAAAAAGTCAAATGAATCCTCTAATGTTATTAGTCTACGTAAGCCACCAGGTAGGCTTACATTAAATCCATTAGAATTCACATCTATGATTACTCCACATGGATTTGTTCCAATTTACAAATTATTAAAGTGAAGAGTATTAACAAGCTTGGGTAGCTTCTTACTAATTCAGAATTAGAAAAGGGGGTTGCCCTCATGCTCAAAATCATTAAGCAATAATTTTGATGATTGATTCAACCTTTTTGAGGATGGTGGTTTTCGTTTGTCCCTCCCAAATGGGGCATTGGCCTTGGATCTAAATTTCCATTCTTTACATATCAATAAATTAAGACAAAGACCACAATTCTATAGTTTAAAACCCCCTACTTATAGATTCTAGGCTAGAACATCAATAGAGTACAACCAAAAAAGACTTTAAACGTCTAATGGATTATAATAGAGTTAGATCTTGAGCTAGGTGGCTCAAATTTAAAGATAACCTAATACCATTAACCTTTTTGGTGATCCATTTAAACTTTGGCATGGAAGAAATAAAGTCAGTTAAAGGCATAAATTTTGTGCCCTTATTTCAACGCAAAAGTCACTGTCAAACCTACAAAAACCATGTGTACATTTGATACCTTATAGATATATACCTATTATCCATTCAACTTTCCCGCTTATTCTTCTCTTACCCTTTTGAGATCCAGAGGTGCCTATGAAATTTATAATTTGATTTGATGAAAAGTGCATCTCATGTTCCCATTTTTAGCACTATGTTACTACATGTGGTCTTCTTGAAGTCAACTTTTATCTTTTCACCATCTCCTTCTATTCATGGAATTTGGAGCCCAATCAATAAATTATAATTTACTAAATTTGCAAATTTATTCCTTATCTCCATTTTTTACCATTCTCATTCATTCCTTCTCTCTGTGGAATCCAAGAGTGGAGAAACAAATTACAAGTTGACTTTTTCTTATTTAATTTTTCGTAATTTATTTTCCCATGAGAAAGATGATAGACTTCACTACCATAAAATAGAATTTTCATTTCACATTCTAGACTTGTGGTGGAACTGTTGGGTGCATTTCAAACTTATCTTTTAGTACATACTTCTCATGGACTTATATTACCAGTTTTAAAATTGAATTTCAACCATTGACCTCTAAAAACATTAACCCCCTCAAATGTAATTACATTTAGACCACAACATCTCTTGCAAAAATATTATACTCCTTTTTCAATAGACACCTAGTTCAAACCTATAGTCAATGGTGAATGTTCTACCAACTACCTTGCATCCACATTTTTTAAAGCAAAACATTTTATTTATTACTAATCAATTCTATATAAAAATGGGCCTGATGATATGGGGATACTATTAATGTGGCATTTATAAACCATCCATGACGTAGGTACCTCCATTGCTGTAGCTTAGAATATTAATATGTGTTTTATTTCTAGTGGGTTCCATGTCAAAATTTTATGTAGATGTTTAATATTCAAAAAATGTCCAAAATTCATGGTACAAATTTGAGCACCAACATTAGCTCTCTCTTGAAGATGTACACCCTTTGAGGGTGTGCAAAGAACCCCAGAACATAAGACTAGATGCCAATTCTTTAAGCCATGGAGACAAAACTTAGTCAATTTCAACAAACACTCATGAAGGCTCAATAAAACAAGGCAAATAGATAGAAATATGTTAGGAGGATCTGGAAAGGAAAATATTACAAAAATGTTGAAAAGGATTTATAAAAATAAGGCACAAAGTAGAGGGCAAATAAAAATAAAATATAATCAAGACTATATAATATGTACACAATTATGAGCTCAATTAGATGTTTGCCATTAACTAGTGGTTCCAGAATTGTATCATCCCATAATTTCATTAACTTTTCTAGTAACTCGATGGTAAAGATGAAGTAAATAAATCTCTACACATGCTAGAAGGTATTGCTGCTAGGTGGTAATAGGATGACATGCTAAAATAAATCCATACTATATGATCCCAAATCTAGATAAGACCAAGAAAAAAATATCTTGGTACCTTTTTAGCATCTATAAATAAGCTTGTTCTTAGCTATAATCAGGTAAGTACCAAGTAGGAGTGCCTCAGGATCGGTAATGCAATTCATGCACTCTAAGTACTACTTGAAAGAGACTTTAAAATATTCATCCTCAGGTGCATATAACATAACACCAACTTCATCTAATGACATTCTCTAAAAACACCTTTGTTGTCAAACCTAACATCAAGAATAGTTGGTTTCTCAACAACATCCACATTCCCAACAAGGTTAACCAATTCCACATTCATGTGTATTACTTTGTTTATAACATACTGTGGATCTTCAATTACATCATGATTATGTAACTCATTTAATTGTGTCATATTAATACCATAATTAAATTGATATGTTGGGACACATACCTACTTAACTACACTCTAAAAGTGATTAGTAGTGGTAGCACTCATTATTTCTATAGAGACAAAAGAATTAATTTAGTAGACTTAACCATTGAACATCAAAATCTCACTACCATCATCAGACTTAGATGTAGACTTAGGATCATCTCCATCTTCATCATTTGGTTTAAAAGTATGACATAGAAGTTGTGGAAGGAAGAATTTATCACACCAATCAAAGTGTAAATAAAAATTTACCATATTCACTTTGGCATTTAATGGATAAAACAATTATTTTATAAACCCTCTATTCTAAATTATGTCATCACATATAGGCATCCTTTGTGTTTGATTCAAATTTTGAGCTCTCTCCTAACTCATTAACCCATGAGAGATCCAATTCTCATCTCTATCCAACTTGTATGATATCTTTTTGATAGCACAAACCAAAGTATTAATCATCTCCTCAAGATTGACATTCTTAGTATATTGTGTTTTTTATAGATTGACCAACTTTACATCAGCTTAGTTATTAATGGGCTTTCCAAAAACCTTTATGTTATTCTCAATTTGGATGGTCTTATTGAATGCCAACCGTAGGTTAGATGGAGTATTGTCCCTTAAGAAGTACACAACCTTCTTTTCAAATACATCACAATAATTTATCAAACATGTTGTATCACTAAGCCATATATTTTTGGGTAGCTACATCATAGCTTTGTTGAACCATGTATTGAATTCATGCACACACTCATTGGGGTTATTCTTGTTGTTTTCAAATTTAGCCAATATAAACCTCATATCAATTCTATCACCATACTAAATTCTATAAACATTCTTCATATCTTCCCATGAATAAATGCATCTATGGGGAAGGGAATTGAGCCATTAAAGAGCATCTTATTCCAACATGTGAAAAAATAAATTAATTCAAATATCCTAATTCTAAACCTCATAGTCTTCAATGATATTTTGAAAATCCCTCAAGTGCTGATCACCACTCACTACATTGTTCCTTTGAAAGTTGTGAAGGTGGTTCCTTACGTCATTTAGGACTTCATTAGGATATCCTTCTATTTCATCAAAGTTTATAGGTCTAAACCTAGGAATTCATAATTTAGGATGTTCATTCTCATCTTGATCTCAATGCCTCATGATTACTTAAATGATGTGTTTATGAATAAATGTCAAAGAGATGTGAGGGGGTGAATGAGGTGGACTTGGTAATTCAAACTTAGGAGGGGATTCACCTGGTTAAGAAGGATGTAGATAATAAATGGGACTGTATTATTCTAAATCACTAGAAGAATTATGATAATATTGAATAATAGAAGTTTCAACAAAAATATTTGGATTACCAGAATCTTGACAGTCTAAACAGTCTTTTGTAACTACACTTTGCTCATCAATGAGCCTCTAAATTTATCTCTTTTGTTTTTTATGAAAAGTAATGGGAAATACAAGTTTCTTAGATGAGTCACCTTTGAAATATGACCTTAGTCCTTTATTTTCAAGCATTTTTTTAAAATCTTGAGATATTCAAAGTAGGCACTAATCTTTCTTTGAAATGAGATGATTTTTTAGAATCACCCAGTAGAAGTAAACATAAAGAATATAACCATTTACATACTTGTAGTGATATATACTAAAACGATATCTTACTAAAATTAGTGATGATGTATGAAAGCAAATACAGTGAAAATTTTAGATTCATGTTTAAAAGGGAAACCACCTCAAGACATGACAAATTCACAACTCTTTGTAATAATTTCAATAGTTTTCAATTTAGTCAAATCTCTCAACTCATGGCACATCCCAAGTACAATTATATGACATTGATGACCAAGATGACAAAGGCAAGCTCAAATAACCCAAACTTTCAAATTCATATGATGAGATGGATAAACATGTATATAAATATAAATGAGATTACTTGCATTAAATATTGGTAGAGAACTTTTTTCAAACCTAAATTTACAATTAACTCTTTGCAAGTGTCCATGACAAAATAAGTGTCAGGTTTCTTAGTTTCTCCCAACAATGACATAAGTTGAGTGTTGGTTTTCAATTGGTTATGGAAGTTACCCCTTGCATTAAGGCCACCTATTGATTGGTGTTGATTATGGGGTTTGGGGGACCCATGTGAAATTTGTAAATTCCACAAGTGAAAAATTATAAAATTACATTACTAATCTAATTATCCATAAAATTCTCCTTGGATTGAATTTTCTCTCACCTAATTTGATTGGTGGGATTGGGAGAGTTGACTACAATTTGCAACTACAATTTGAGAACCTACTTTTTGTAAGTTATGTTTCCCACTAAGATTTCCTAGGGAGTTTGGGGTAATCATCTTTAATTTATAGAAGTTGAATTTTTTTTGGATTTTTTAATTTTGTACCCAACTCTATACCTACTCTAGTGAATTACCCTATAGAATATTTTTCCAAAAGCTAACCCTTTTTTTTATGATGCTTCAAAATAAATGTGGTCAGTTTGTCCCTCATATAAATAACTAGAATGTGTCCATAGTTGCATAATTTAAAATTATCATTTAGGTTTCTTAAATAAGCACCTCTATCTCTAGAGTTCCACATCCATAACACTACACATAATTTTTAATAAAAATCCCTAGAAGTGTAGCCAATTTTTGTGTATCATGAGTACCATTAACAAGAGAAGTTCTAGTTTTTAAATCAAACTTTGACTAAGCACCCAATTCCTATCTAAAATACTTTATTGTATAATAAAGATTCCCGCTAAGTACTTTGGCCACATTAATTAGGTTTAAAACATTTTTCTTTATGCATTTTCCTTAGCCCTCAATTTTTTTTGATTATTTTAGGCATCTTAAACCTATAGAAAGCATCATCATGGTTACTTTACCCAATGTTGAGGATAGCCATATTTTTTTATTGGTGATTACTTAGAAGGCACTAACAATATAATGAAGAATAAAATTGATCTCTTGTACACCTCTCTTATACATAGACTCTCCTCTACATTTATAATTTGTAAACAACACAAGGAACTAACTACCCTATCATAAAAGATCATCTAAAACAATTCTCTAAGATCCATTTTTTATTATTTTCTATGCAATGTTTTTTTATGCCCTAGGACTCAATTAAAAAGTGAAATGATTCCTCTACTATTATTAGTCCACATAAGAAACTAGGTAGGATTACATTCATGCCCTTAGTATTCACATCTATGATTACTCCCCGTGGCTTCATTATAATTAACAAATTCTTAAAGTAGAGAGTATTAGAAAACTTGTGTAGCTTCTAATTAATTTACAATTGTAAAAGGAGGTCACCCTCATGCTCAAAATCATTTAGTGACAATTTTGCTAATTAATTCCACCTTATTGAGGATGATGGTTTCTATTTGTCCCTCTCAAATAGAATGTTAGCCTCAACTTTGAACATCCATTATTTACATATCAAAAAATTAATACAAAAACCATTGTGCTATAGTTAAAAACCCCTTACTTATATATTCCAAGATACCATAACTTGAAATAATGTGATGCTTAGGTGAGAACCTCAATAGAGTAAAACCAAGAAATACTTTCAACATGCCATTATTCTCATGGTTTTGGATATTAATCTAGGTAGATCACATCAAATAATAACTTGCTACCATTAATGTTTTTGGTTGTATATTTAAACTTTGGCATGGGAGGAGTAAATTCAAGCAAAGACATAACTTGTGTGCCCTTATTTCAACCCACAAGGCACTATCAAACCTAAAAAAACCAAATGTACCTTTACTACCTTTTAGACATGTACCTATTATTCATTAACTTTCCTTCTTATTCTTGTCTTAGCCCTACAGGATCCAGAGGTGCCTATGCAATTTGAAATTTGCATTGCTACAAATTGCATCTCATGTTCCCATTTTTGCCAAGAACTATGTTTCTATAGGTTTTCTTATTGAACTCAAATCTTATCTTTCTGCTATCCCCTCCTATTCATGGGTTCCAGAGCCCAATCATCAAATTCTAATTTACCAAACTTACAAATATCTTCCTTATCTCCCTTTTCCACCATCCTCATTCATGCTTTCTCTCTATGGGATTCAAGATTGGAGAAAAAAATTACAAGTTATCTTTTCCTTGTTTCATTTTTCTTAATTACTTTTCTTGTGAGAAATCCCTTAGAATTTTCTACCCCCAAATTTAGTTTGCATTTCACATTATAGACTTCTAATAGAACTATTGGGTGTATTTTTCAATTGTCTTTTACCACATACTTATCATGGGCTTATATTATTAGTTTTGTAATTGAGTTTTAAAATTTGAACTTGGGAAAACTTTAAACCCCTCAAATGCAACTGCATTTGGACCACCACATATTTTTAAAAAAATATTATACTCTTTTTGAATTTCACACCTAGGTCAAACCTACAGTCAATGTTGAAAGTTTTACTAACTAGCTTGCATCCAAATATTTTTAATAAAAAACTTTTTGTTTATTACTAATCACTTCCATGTGAGAAGGGGATTGAAGATGTGGGGCTACTATCGATGTATCATTTTGAAACCATCCACATGGTAGGTACCTCTATTGGTGTGGCTTAGAATATTACTATGTGTTTGATTTCTGCTAGGTTCCATGTCAACATTACATGTAGACATATAAAATTCAAGAAATATCCAAAATTTATTGTGTGAATTTGAGAACCAAAAATAGTCATATTCCCCTTCTATTATAACTAAATATTAATTACATTATTCAACCAGAATTACTTAGGATGTAACCAAAATAGCTATAGTGTATTTTAATCTACTATTTTTAAAAAAAAAAAGTGTAGTCATCTTCCCTTTCTATTGTGACTATTAACTTATTAAATTTTGAATACTAAAGATTTAATATATAACTCAAACACAAATTCAATCTAATTTCATCTAAACCTTCCCTTTGTCGTAACAAAGACATTGTTCCTCTATATCCCTAAAATTGTAAGGAATCTTATTAAATACTAACTTCCATAAATAATATATCCACATAAATTTTGGTTGATATAAGTCTTGAATTAATCACATTGACTCTTTGTTTTCTAAAATCATTTCCTATACTAGGGAGCATAATAAACAAATAGTCATATTCATAAACTTAAAATATTTCATAAATGTGATTTACATATCCATCAAAAATATGTTTATTAGTCTAGATCTCCAACCTAAAAATATATGGGTTCCAACCAAAACCAATCCATATGCATTTTTGCCATGTAACATAAAGAGTTAGGTGTCATGAGAATCAACCCTTAGCATCATTATAAGGGTTAGAAAATACATCACTGTAAACTATAGTGCATCCTTGTGTGTATCTATGGGGATAGATGTTTACACTTTATAATAAGTCAAACAATTTAGATATTTTATTAACAAAACTAGTGATATTATTTGGATGATCACTTCAATGTTTTCCTTTTTGTTTGATATATTTTTTTAATTTTTAAACAACTAACAATTGCAATTCTAATTTCTTATTTAGTTCATCATTTCATGTTCAGAGTGATGATAATGTGTTATTTCTCACTTTCCTCTGAGAGAAAGTGAGGGAATATTTAAGATTGGATTAATAAAAATAAGTTTTATTTTATGTTGTATGTGAGCCAACATTTTAAGTTATTTTGTAATTTTGTCTATTTTAATTTTTAAAATTTTGTAATTTTGTAATTTATATTATTATTTAAATAACTGTAAGATAGATGGTCATACTTTTACTTTTTGAAAAATATCAAATAAATGTTATAAAACCATTTCTAATTTTATTAATCTTTTTCTAATCACACCTTATAATGTTTCTATTCAAAATTTCTTTGCAAAATTTCAATCAAGTAATACAATATTTCTCATCAAAGTGAATGTTAAACTAAATGTGAAACTTTAATAATTTTATCTATTTTTATATGTTTCGATTATAAATATACATATATTTAGACAACAATAAGCTTAGAGTAAAGACTCAGGTCTTACCAATCCTCCCACTTCTTAAAAATATCATGAATAATATTTAAGAATATAAAAAAATATACATATATTTTTAATAGATTTCTTCACAGAGGAGAAAGAAGATAGATATATAATTTAAATTGAATTTTAAATAATTTTATTTTTACAATGATAAGGTTTTACATGATGGGATCATATGATGTTTGATAATATAATAATATTTTATCTAGTCCATGATCCATGATTTGAATAAGGCATCCACTTTTAAGATCATGTAAGGATTATACTGAATAATAATGTCAACAAAAAACTAAGAATACAAATCTTACCCTGTCTATGAGTTATTTCTATGTATTATCATAGATTCAAAGTGTTCTTATAGATATTGTATGATGCTTGAAGGACAACTAAATTATCCTCATGGTACATTGTAAAGTTTCTTCAGTACTTGTCCCTTAACTTTGTTCTCTATTTGAATTAATTTTTTTTGGTTTTTATTAATTACATATAATAATGATTGAAAATGGAATCATAAGCATCTATGTATTTGTATTTTGATTTCTTATACTTCCCCATTATCCATGCATTGTTTATAGCTAAAGTCATTGAGATATCCCATATAGTTTTCACTCCTTTATACCATCTAAGATACATTTATAACATGACCAAGATTTAGAAGATCCTAATGCATTTATTTAAAAAATGTAAAAAGATAATTAGTTTACAAATAATATTTGGAGGAGTGGTATGACATATAAAAATAAATTCAACTTCTTATTTTCATATAAAAATCAAACTTAATTCAGTTGTATTATTAGCATGGTTGAAATGTATGATGGAATTTTGAGAAAAGTTTAGAATTAGGATTGAAATAAGAATGCATTTAAGAGCATACAAAAGATATGAATAAAAGAAAAAGTAAACCTATAATTTTTTTTTAAATAATATTTGGAGGAGTGACATGACATATAAAAAAAATGCAGCTTCTTATTTTTTAATAGGAAAAAAATTAATTCAACTTTACCATGAGCATAATTTAAGTGATGATGAAATATTGAAATAAATTTAAAATTAAGATTGAAATAAGAATGTATTTAAGAGTGTAACAAATGTAAATATAAATAGGAAATTTAGTTTACTATATGCATGTTATATGAATATAATTAAATGTAACATGAAATTTAAAAAAATTGTATTTAAACTTACACAAAAATATTAATTTTTTTCATTGAATCTTGTAGCATTTGAAATTTAACTCAATGTTGTAGTATTTGAAAGAGTATATAAAACTAGTTGCTAATAGTTTTGAATTGTGTTGAAGTAAAAAATAAACATAAAATAATATACATTGAAATAAGAGGAATATAAAGCAATTTTTTCATAATGAATTATAAAGATGTTAGGAAAAAAAACCAATGCAAAAAAAAAGTCCTCAACAATAATGGGTTTTTTTTTTAAATAAATTTTTTATCCATAATGAAACTATAAAATTGCATATTAAATATTATTATGTATATTTTTAAATTATTATAATATTTTTAATCTAAATACATTTAAAAATTTTCCTTTGAATTAAAATGAGAAATTATCCCCTATTTAAAATCAGGTAAAATGTATAAAAGGTTTTCAATGATGATCAAGTCTATAACATCTATTGAAAATATTAAACATGACATCTCAACTAATTATTTTTCATATAAAACATTAGCAACTCATCAAAAAGGATAACTAGTGTCTCAATTTTTTTAGAGAAGTTTTTACCCTTAAATCAAAGTGAAGAATCTTAAGATTTTTTTGCCCCTATATATTTTTCTTCATATGTAAAAAAAATAAGTTACCTCCTCTTTTATTTTCTTGCATATTTTAATTTTGTTTTACTTTAATTAATTCCTCCAATTTAATGCTCCTTGGTCTTTCCATTTTATATTTTATTTTGTCTCTATTACTCATGTGGATCATTTTTCTTGTACATAGTCATCCTTGTTATTTCCTTTAACTCTCACCTATTATAAAATATGTTCAAAATTATTCACCTTTTGATGTAGGTTTCGTTTCTTATAAGATAATACACATGATATTGTCAACATATATGCATCATTTATATGAAGAAAATGTACATATACATGATTATGGATTCATAGTAGTCCACATGATTCATTCTTGCTATGGGGGCATTGTATGGGGAATCTCTTAAGTATAATATAGGTTATATATTTTATAATTTTATTTGTCATATTTAACTCCTATGATCCTTATGTATTTTTGTATATATTTCCTATTACATGTACCTTTCATATTTTATTGCTTTCATGTATTATCATACTACTATTATAATTGATTTTTATTTTTAATTTATCCATGCATTGTTATAGAGGTAATTTTATTATTATATGCTGATTTGATTTGAGTATTGAAAATTTATGTGATTCACGTTTTTCATTCCTTCCTTGTTTTCACCATGTTTGATATGTGTTCCTTTTTTGTCTCTATATAATCTTCATGTTTCTTATATTTGTTGTGTTATAATTTCTTACTTTGTGTGAATTCATTGTTTTTATGCTGACATTGTGTTTTATGATTATTATAACTTATTTATATACTCTACGCATGAAATTATTTACTCTGCGATTTATATGTTTTATGATTATTATATCATTTTTACTTTGTGTGTGACCTAATTTTATTGTATACTATGTATTTGCTTTGTTTTATTCATTTACTCTATGTTTTATATACTTAATTTGTACTTAGTATGCCCTCCTTATTTTATTTTTTTACTATTCATTATTATATTATTGGTGCCATGATCTGTCTCATGGAAAACTATATTATTTATATTGATCCATTAAAAATAGTTTCTTCTTATATCCTTCCTACATTTCCATAATTACTATAAAATAGATATCAGGGCAAAACATTCATGTGTATATTTTAGTTTGATATATCTACTAGTGTACTTATATTGGAGTATGAAAAATTAGTAAATGATTGATTCCATTTTCCCATAAGGGGCATATAATTTTGATACATATAAAGGGATTACATGTTTTCCATGAGGAACATATTGTTATTTTGCATACACCACTTATCTTTTACATTTTATTGGAATCATATCCTTGTGCATATGTTTATTACATAATTAACCCATGTGGAGAAATTTATTTATGACATACATCATTTCAGGATGATATATCATTATGTTAGATATCAATGACTTCATTTCCTATCTTAAATATGATGCATGCAATCCTTTCTTTTGAGAAATTTGATTTATAAGCTAGTTGTAAACTCAAAATACAGATAAAGATTATGTCCATTCTTATTTTCACATCCTAAGACTTAGAAAATTTACAAACTATATTTCTCCTTCATGTGTGGGTAGTGGTAAACTAATGATTGGATATATACCAACAAAATGATAATTGTTCCCATCACAAAAACACTTATATGACATTTTATAGCCTAATTTAATTTATATTTATTTAAATTTACATAAATTAGATTCCTCTTTTTTCTAAAAGATATAATAAAAAGTGTGCATTTTTTATCATAGGTTAAAATACTTGGATTACTATAGAGGCATTTTCACTTGGCACTAATTTTAATATGAGACATACTCATACAATGGCATCCTCAAAATTTTAGTCTATTTAAACTTCACAATTTTTTAGTATTTATTTATAGATTTGATCAGATTGTAATTTTGAATGTTTATCTATGCATATGTGATCAAAACATAATTGTGCTATCAAAAAATATTATATTGAGTGGCTTGGTTACTTATATAACTATTTATAGTCCTTGTATAATTCCCATCATATGAAACATTAGGTAACAAGTAACATAACCTTTAATATTTTAATACCTTTGTGAAACTCCTAACATCATGTTATTTTTATAGAACACAACAATCCATGTTGAATTTCTATAAATATTAAACCATGCACCCCATCCATCAGGTGTATAACTTGTAAGTTTTAAAGGAATTTATTTTTAGGAGTTTAGAGTCAATACACCTTTCATGGTGCAATGGTTCATGAAATTTTAGGATGAGTAATGTTAGTTTAAATTGATGTAACTTTATTTTAAGTATAGAAAAAAATCCATGAAATTTTCATATCTTACACATCACTATGTTATTCCATGCAATGCTTTAAAAATATACATAATGTTAAGAATTAATGTAACACCATTAGATTCACCATGCTATTAGTATTTATTCAAAAAAATTAGATTACATATGGACTAGGTGGACACTCTACACCATGTTTCACCATGAAAGATGGAAATTTTAAAGCACATATTATGTCACAATGTATATCAACATAATCCACACATTTTATTCAAAACAATTTGCTTTTAGACATTGAAGACACACCCATAAAACACAAAGCAATTCAACCTCCATGATATTTATTTGGACTTCAATACACTATAATCTATTTATACCCATCTATAGGTTAATAAATAACAAGAAAATATTAGCGAATTAGACAAATATACATGTTTCTCAAAAGTTATTCCATATAGAAATCACATAGGTTAATATGTTTTTAATTAAAATATATTACATTGTTTATTCTCCATAATATTCAGTATTGATTTTGATTATGCATATAACCTATCTAAACCATCATTTATAGTTTTCTCCTTTTGACCTATTGGGTTCTAAATTATTATGCTTTTCCATATGGCACTTTGTAACTTGAACCATGTTTAGAGATGTTGAATACCTACACTATGATTGTTATTAAATTTCCAACAAAAAACAAGTTTAAAAAAATTAATTCTATTTTTATTTATTTTAGAAAATAATTGATTGTAGAGGATTATCAACATGCACATATTCGTCACATGTTTTTTTATGGGCACATGTTTATATATTCTAGGATAGAGGAGCTTCAATATAGTTTATAGGATAGTCATATGCTTCAATAAAATAAATTAGGGGGTTTCTCGTCCCTTTTGAATTTGGTTGCAACATTATCTTTCTATTATCTTCAAATAATAACAAAATTTCAATCAATTGAGGTAGATTATGAGAACCCACAAATATATTTTACTTTAAAATAAATGCATGTGCATAGACCCACACACACACACACACACACACACACACACACACACACACACATCAGATTAGGTATTATATAGACACCTAATTTTTTCATAAGGGTAGTTCTTAGTTGTATAATTGTATGTATATATATGTAAACACACATACACAAATATATATTATTGATTCATGCTAGGATATTAATGGTGTATTTCCCCTATGTTTTTGGATTTTTGATCTTATTTCCGCTCTTTGCTTTTAACTCCTATTTATCTATTTTCATTCCAGTTTTTGGTTCATGAAATTTTAACTAGAATCATATAATGAGTGGTTTTGACTAGTTGAAACTTGTAATGCTTTTTTGGTCTCCCTTAATTTGTGTCCCTTATTTTATTATATTTACCAACTTCTCTATTTTAATTTGCATGCCACTTTGGTCCTACTTTTGATTTGAAACATCTATAAAGACCTAAGTTCACTAGTGCACATATGACAATAAATGATTGGGAAGGACAAAAGATATTTTTAAAAATAAATATCTATTGTTAAAGTAAAATATTGGTTATCTTAATAATTTAGAAAATTCAAAGATTTAATAGAGATTCCTAGAAAACCCAATAGAGCATGCTAATATTTATTGTTGTGTGAAGTATAATATAGGTAAAAAAATGTTGATAGAATTAAAGAACAATTTTACTATTCATTATATTCAAATTTAATGATTATCCATAGAAACAAAAACTTAAGTGTACAAAAAATTTATAATTATTTTATGAATAAGCAAATTTGAACATAACAACTACACATAGAAAAATTAAAAATAAATTCAAATAACCATTAATCAATCTCTATATTCATCTCAAATAATTCATAAATATTATACTTTACATATGAACTCTATTTCTTCCATTATAACCTTTCATTTATTTATTTGAAGGTGTCTTTTCATACTCAATAATATTTTCATATACATACATAAATATCTATTTGATTGATGTTGGAAGTATTGTGGTGTAGTGTAATGAAATAAATTTTCATGGATGAGATAAATATTAGCATGTGAAAATATTATTATAGTTAATGGAGGAGGAAAATAGGATAATGTATGAATATCGTAATACAATACTCAGATAAGGTTATTTCTACTCATTCTTAAGATTAAATTATAGTTTATAGAATATTTATACTAGGGATATGGAATGATTTTGATTTGTATGTATGGAGTTTTATTAGAATTAATGTGATTTAAAATAATATGTTGAATACTAGTGTTGTATACCCTTAAGGACATTGGAGACTATTCATTTAGTACACCCACTAGGGGATCATGAAATTGCATGAACAATTAACTTTGACTAGATTTTACATCTTGTGAAACTATGTAAAATTTATTTATAATAAAAGTGTAGCCTCAAATTTTAGTGATATTTTAATTTTATCCTACATTTCTTTACAATTTGATTACACTTTAAATGTAGAGCACATTTTTGTAGCAATTACACTTGAATACAAAGAGGAAAAAACTACTACTAATTGTGTTATGTAGATGCAAATAAAAAATAAACCGCAATTATCATGGATGGGGAAAACCTATTTTATTACATTGGATCTATTGTGGTTATAGGAACTTGACCTCAAAAATGTATTCATAAAAAAAATAAAGAAATATTTATTTGATGACATTGGACCAAATAGGGTGATACTTCACTATTCAAATTGAGTTATCTATATAAACATAAAATTGATAAAATTCCATGAAAATTCTCACAAAAAATGTTTTTGGAATTTTCATGAACTTAAGCATGAAGCAATTCTTAAATGACTTAAAAATAGAGATGATCCTAAATATATGTAAGTTTGACTTAGTAATGTTAGTTTTCAATGCAAGTTACATTATGAATTGGTAAAGTTAGTATTATATATAGTATATCTTAATTTAGAAATATTTTTTCATTATGTATTTATTTTTGTTTTACATAACTATTAATACAGTTAATTTAGGTTAGTGGTACCAAATTAATTTCTACTTTCACATGGTTAGTGCCTTGATTAGAAAGCACTATCTTATTGAAAAAAATAAATGCATAAAAAATAATACATGTTATGCTTCAAAAACATTATGGGATGTGTAACATATTTATGATGTAATTACTCCCCAAAGTTAGCAATACCTTTCCCCTCATGATTTACATGAAACAACTATGAAAAGTTCATACCATTTTCCCCTTAAGAACAAAAATATTATCTTAAGGGATGTGTCTAGTCACATTCAAGTCTTAATTTCAAGGGATGATGAAGGGTGGATGAAGGCAATTCTTATTTTTATACACCCATAAACACATTAACTCAAATATGGTCCATCAATTTAGACATATAGTTTAAAATTTAAGCATTATAATGAAAAAAATTTACTCCCTAAAGTATGTTTTGGATGTAAGAGAAAAACATGCAATCATTTATTCCTCATCGCAAGTGGAAGAAATACTTCAAGGGATGATTATAGGACTCACCTATAAAAGTATAACATTTTATGATTTGTCTCTACCCATCATGATTTACATGGATGGAGAATATTTTATTGAGGGATGCATTTGGACACCTATAAGTTTCAATTTTATATTTTATTTAGGGTGGATGAAGGTAATTATTTAATTTATACACTGATCAATATGTGATTATGAAGATGGTTCATTAATTGAGCACGTTGTTCATAATACATTTACCAACTTTTACACCATAAAGTAAGTTCTAGATGTGATATAAAATATTCAACTATTTATTCCTCATCATGACTAAAAGATAATCCTCTTGGTCTTGATAATAATACTCCTTCATAAATTTTTAGGATCTTACATTTCATCTCTACCCCTTACAATTTGTGTGAAAATAACTACACAAAGTTCATATAGTTTTTTACCTTAAGAATAAGAAGATTATCTTAGAGGATGCATTTGACCACCTTAAGTTTTTGAGTTAGAGGACTGATAGATGGTATAATGTTTTTATTCTTGGGTTTACACACCCATTTTGATGTGACTAACAAGATAGTTCATTGATTGGGCAAGTGGTTTAAAGGTTTTACATTATATTGATTACTTTCACTCAGTAAATAAATTTTTGGTTATGAGAAAAAACATGTTGATATTGATTCCTTATTGAAATTTTAATATAATTATTTTAATTTTTTTTAGAGGAATATAAATTGAAATTGTAATGATTTACAATTCATCTATTACCCTCCAAGTTTACATGCAATGAATATACAAAATTGGTACCATATTTCCCCTTAAGAACAAGAATATTCTCTTAAGGGATGTGTCTAATTGCATGAAATTTTTAATTATATTAGAAAATAGAGGGATAATTAAGGTCATTATTTGATTTATATGCCCATTTAGATGTGACTACAAAAATGATTTATTGATGTGGGTGGACTATTTAAAATTTATGCATTATAATAACCAAAATCTGTTCTCTAAATCAAGTTTTAGATGTGAGATAAAAACTACCACCATTTATTTCTTATTTAATTAGAATATAATACTATAATATATATTAATAATAATCCTCCATGTAACTATAAAAGTTTACAGTTTGTCTCTACCCCTCATGGTTTGATTGCAACAACTACTCAAATTTCTTACCATCTTTATTCTTAGGAATGAGAAGATACTCTTAAGAGATGCTTTATAATTATTGTAATATTAAAGAATAGGGTACTTATGGAGGGAATAATAATGACATAATTAAATTTATATTCCTATCAAGATATGGAACTGAAGATAGTTGATCAATTTAGAATGTATTTCAAAAGTCCTACACTATATCAACCAAATTTTACTCCTTAATGGAAGTTTTCACTGAAAGATAAAACATGAAATTATTTATTCCACATAATTAGTATAAGATAATCCTAAAAGTTATACTTAGAATACTCATCTATGAAATTAAGAGATTATAGTTCATATCTACCCCTCATGGTTTCACTACAACTACTGTATAAAGTTCAAGATTTTTACCCATAAGAATGATAAGTTTATCTTTAGAGATGCATATAAACACATTAAAGTTTCAAATCATAGGGATAGATAAGGGTAGAGTAATTCCACTATTTGGTTTTTAAATCCATATATATGTGATTGTGAAGTTTGTTTGTCAATTGGGTGTGTAATTCAAAAGTTGTGTCATACTAACCAATTTTTTCTCTAAAGCACGTTTTCATTGAGAGAGAAAACATGTTTCCATTTTTACTTGTCATAATGGAAAAAAAAAATATAGGGTATGTATAGATTAATTTGTTTTTGAATTATAATATTTTATGGGTTGTCTGTAGCCATCATTGTTTTTGTGCAAGAATTGTACAAATTTCATACCATTTTCTACCTTAAAATGATAAGTTTATCTTTAGTGATGCTTGAAACCAACTATTTTTTTATTATTTTAGAGATTTATGGAGGGTATAACAATTTAATTGTTGATTTTGTATGCCTATTCATATATGACCATGGATCTAGTTCATTGATAGGGTGAGTGGTATTAAAGTTGCACATTATACTGACCAAATTTCTCTCCCTAAATCATTTTTTATTATGAAAAAAATATATTTTTATATTATTTCTCATAAAAAGTGGAATATAATAATATAGGATATGATTATAGTACTAAATTTCGAAACTTTATTAGTTTATAGGTTGTCTTCACCCCTCATAGTTTGATTGTAATGGTTACACAAAGTTCACACCATTTTTCTCCTTAAGAATGGTATTTTGTCTTAAGGGTTGCATCACTCTACCTATAAGTTTCGAGTTTGAGGAAAAGGGATGGAATAATAAGTAAATTATTGTGCTTATAAACTCATATATGTGACCAAAAATACAATTATTAGATTGTTGGAGTGGTTCAAAAGTTTCATGTTATATTGACCAACTTTTGTTCCTTAAAGTAAGTTTTCATTGCAAGAGAAAATATGCTACCATTTCTTCCTCATCACAAATGGAAAATAATCCTCTAAGGTATATTTAGAGGAGTACATTTTTAAAATATCGGATATTACTATTTTCATCCACCCTAAATATTTTTCTTGCAATGTCTGCATGAAGTTTTTTACATTTTCCCCTTGAGAACGAGAAGATTTTCTTAAGGGACGAGTCCAATGGCTTGCATGTTTTGAGTCTGAAGGCTGATAGAGGGTGTAAGAAGACAAATATTTAATTTATAATACCATATGGATGGGAATGGGAATAAATTTAATCAATTAATTATGTATTTCAAAACTTATACATTATATTGACTAACTTTTACTCTCTTACGAAAGTTTTCACTATCAGAGAAAATGTGTCATCATTTCTTCCTTGTTGTGAGTTAAAGATAATACATAGGAGAATGTTTATGGAAACCTCCCCACATGAAACTTTATGATTTTATGGTTCATATCTATTCCTCACTATTTCACTTCAACTATTGTGCAAAGTTTATATCGTTTTCCTCTTAGGAATGATAATTTTCTCTGTAGTGATGCATTTGACTACCAATAGTACCGATTATTATAAATATATAAGATTTTACATTATTTTATCAAGAAATTAAAATAAAGATGGTAATATAATATTACATTATTTTCAATGGAAATCCAATCTTATTTATTATGCAACTTTGATAATTTTCTTGCATTCTAGAGTGAGTCCATTCTAATGAGAATATCTTGGGTATTCACTATTTATACATAATACCATATATTTTCTTATTTAGATTTTAGTTATAGGTTTCACATGATTATTATAATTTTATAATTTCCCATTCATTTATATATATCCCTATAACATTTTCCTACCATCCATTTTTTTGGGTTTTGTAAAAAAATGTATGTTTTTTTGGTTTGGTAGAACTACCTTCTTTAGGCATGTTATAGAAAAATTTAGACACCGTCATTGAATTAAAGAGGGTAAAAAACCTAAGGATTGATTGTCAACTTGACAGGGATTTTTGAAAACATTTTTTTGGCATTTTTTAGGTAGCTCTTGATTTGACCTAGGTACAGTCCGTATAGATAGGCTGAAATTGTATGGGTCTTTTTTATATTTTTATGAAATTATTTTTTAGGATTTTAAAGGTTTATACACTACATATAGATAGTCTTTGTGTGCATTTTTATTGACCAATTTGACCCTAAAGGGATCTACATCTACCATTTCATCTCCTTTTTCAAGTTATAAATTTCTAAAGGCCATGTCATTTGTGTGCATATTTAAGTTTTGATGGATAATTTTATAAAAAATATACAAGTTTTTATTGAATTTAATGAATTTTAATTTTTTTAAACCTTCAAACAACCATTTCTTTTTGATGGGTTTTTTGAAAGTGCATGATTTTTTATGTGCTTCATAGTAGTGGGTTTAGATTAGTTCATTTTTATATTCATAATTTTTTTAAATAATTATTTGTAAATTTATAGTTGTAAAACTCTATTAAACCACATTAAAAATTATAAAATGTACTCAATTATAGAATTTAAAACATTTATTCCACTATGGGGTTTATTTTTATGCACATAGACATTGTACTCACATTACTTTATGAAGTGACATGGGGGGTTTATTTTGTTTTTTCATAGCCTATTATACATTCATGTGTTTATTTTTTATACCCTTTTCTTAGTTGTAGGTACTAAATATGCCATATGCCCATTTATATTATACTCTCACTACTTTACAAAGTGCCATGGGTTTTTTTTGATATTTTTTCACAATCTATTATACTTTCACATACATGTGTGCCTAATTTTACGAACCCCTTTTTTAGTTACATTTAATACTTATGACACACTTATCATTCTTATTTGAGACCTTATATATCCTTTGTTTTCGTATTCATTTCCTTGTTTCCTTTTTTTAAGCTTAGTTGCATACACCATTTTACGCCTCATACTTCTCTATAGTTATTATTATGGGATTTCCTGGGGGTGAGGATAATGCTTATTTGGTTTCAGATTTGAGTGAGATATGTACCTAGTATTTCTTCCTATATAATATGAAAATTTAATCATTGGTTACATATACATACTAATGAGATGGAACACATAACATATAGATACTTATTAGATTCCTTTTTATTGAATATTCACACTTGGTTTAATGTTTATGAAGATACCTTATTTAATTATAAAAACTATTGGATAGTTGTTTACAGATGACACCATCATCAATGGATTGGCCTAATGATAATTTTGGTGCTGTGACCTCTACATCTTTGACATGATCCACATTTTTATGTGTTTTGGGTAGTGTTATTTTGTCTCACTCATGCAAATTTGTATTTGCCTCAGTTTTGATCTTTATTCATTGGATTTATAGCTATTTTTAGTTTTATTCAAAATTGGAGGCTTCTTTGATCTTAATTTCATTAGATATTAATATATTCTAAAATGTTGTAATTGTTCCATTGAAGATGATTCTACAACTTCTTTATGTAGGATGTTTTTTTCATCAAACAAGGTCTCTTAGATTTTATACTATCTCCCTTTTTTAGAGGATTTTTTTTCATATAGGTTTTCTTCATTTATTTTATTTATGAAAGGTATATTGTATATGGGCACTTTAACAAACCTATTTTTTTTTTAACTCATTTATTTAATTATTTAGACCTCCCTAAGTCTAAGTGAAGGAGGAGGCAATGGATAACAAGGGAGAACGAAATTGAATATTGGTACAATATCTATATTTGCACTTTTTATTAACTTATGTAGAGTTAATTATTTATCATTAATAAGTGTAGATAATCAATTTATGTTTAATATCTCATGATAATTATAAATGTTTTTTTATGCACATACTTATACACAAGTCATGACACGTAATTTTAACTCTCATGAATTGTAACTCCATCTTCATGATGTTGAGACTCCACTTCTCATTAGCTATTTTTAGCATTACCCCTTATTATAAATATAGGGGCTTGTATATTATTTTATCAAGAAATTTAATTTAAGCCAGTAATATATTATTGCATTATTTTCAATAAAAATATAATCTTATTTATAGTCTATAATTTTTTTACTTGTAGTAATATTTTCTTAAATTGAAGTGATTCCACTCTAACGAGAGTATCCTAGGTATTTCACACTTCAAGGTGGATAAGGACATCAAGAAGAGAGCCTTCAACCAACAATATGAAGAGATAAACCTAGTAGGACCTATGATAAATAGAATGTTGTTGAATGTTTTCAACCCATCATCATTTATAACTCTCATCTTTATCAGGGAGACTTTGGGGCCTTTGATATTGGGTACTAAGAAAAAAAGGTGGAATGTAGATGTGTTTCAAAGTAATTTATTATATAATGTTGAAGAAAATAATTATGAAATTATAATCACACATTTTATTCTTCATGCAGTTGATAATAGTAGGAAGCATACTTCTATGTCCATCTTTATTTATCTAATCATACAAATTACTATTCCATTCAATTATTTTGACATTGACTTGAAAAATTTAAAAGCTAATATGGAAATTTTAGTTTAGGGGGGTAAAAGTGACGGGAATACAAGGGGACCTAGTGGAGAAGTGTTCTTATTTTCAAATGGTAAGGCTAACACTGAGATTATTTCCTATTTTATAAGGTGATACCCCACCCTTCCTAGATAAAAAGTATGATTATTGGGATTTAATTAACTCATAAATTTATAATATTACCTAATTAGAGTGAACTATGCCAACATATTTGGTGATATAGGGCATAAATGTTTCACATGACTACTCTATTAGTGACACTCAAGGTATCTATATTCCCATCTACAAAAGGAACACAATGGACATTAGGCTAGTAAGCCTAACATGGCTTATAGGTGATTTATTACTAGTGGGATCTTATCTTAGATTTTTTTAATGGGGAATATATTAAAAGATTTGTTTTTTGTTACATTTGTATCCTTATGGAATTATATATGCTTATGTTTGTTAGACTTTAGATATTTTTCAATGTTTTATAACTTGGATCTAAAGGCCTGTTATGCTTTGGTGATGTATAATTGTCAATACAAACAATTAAGAGTTTTCAAGTTCTCGTTCTCTTAAAAATAGATTCTTTAGATGATGTACAACATTAAATCCAAATAGTTGAGAGTTTTTAAGAGTTTTTTTTCTAAAAATAATTAATTATTAACATGTTTTAATGGACTAAGTAAATGTAGCCAAATAGGATTAAATTATTATTAGTAAGTAGACTACAAGTTTAATGGGAGCCAATTATATTGGATGTGTTGGCTTAGTTGTTAGGTTTTCATTTGTATGCATGAATTTAGAGAAATGAGATGAATAAATTAAAGCCTTTCTTTTGGGTTTTATATATTTTTTCAAGCACTTCCATTATCTCTTTCTCATTAATAATTTATTTTCAATGTATTTTTCTTTTTTTTTTCATTAATAGATACACTAATTTGTATAATATTTTTAGTTTGTTAACAAGGATTAATAGAGTTATTGTTAATTGACTAGGATATTTTAGGTATTAGGTTTGTGTTTCAAGTATTGGGTTGCATCAATTAGTATTAGAGATCATGTCCTAGAGGGGAAAGCATTTAAAGTGGGTATAGGAGGGAAAGACTAATTAGGGAAATGCATTTAAATAGCTTAGGAGGTAACTTTGGGAGGGAAAAAACATATAGTTTTATAAGTGAGAAGTTCTATTGGCCATATTTGAGCAAGGATTAGGGTTAGTTTTAGTGGGATCCATAGAAAAACCCATGGTGGTATCGAGGTGAATCTGATTCATAATGGTGATGAATTAGGTTGGAAGCCCTATATTTATAGAGGCAAATCATGTGATGCCAGGTGGAAAATGAAAAAAACCTTGCAACCATGGATGAGTGACATAAACACAATTGAATAATGACATCAGTGAGATCTAATTGAACATCAAAACAATGCAGGTGAGCACCAAAGGCACACATATAAAATGATACTAAGTAATATTGATGAACAACAACATAGTGTAGGTACACACCATTACATGTAAATGATCAATGGAATATTATAGGTAGGGATCAGAGAATAGTAGATGAATGCCTATGTAGACAAGATGAATGTATATATAAACTAGATGAACACTAAATACTTGTAGATGAATGCCTGTATAAACTATATAAATGTTGAATATTTGTAGATGAATGCTTGTGGAAACCAAATAAATGGCTATGCATTATGGGTGGACACCTATGCAGATGGATTCTTATGTAGATGCATACCTTTAGCCAATGATGATGTGGCCCTCTTAATTACAACACATGTGTCTCTGATGAATGCCTACATCATAGAGGTGACTTCCCTTTTTGGGTTGAACAACTATAAATATGTGAAATGCACCTCATTTTGCACATTTTACCATTTTATCCTCTTCTCTCATGTTTAAAAAAACATTCACTCTTTTTTTAATTTATAAAAACCCTTTTAACTCCATGGCTTCTATTTATCAGACTTCTTCCGGTGTTGGCATAGGGGTAACTGGAAACACCAAACTCACTTTCTAAAATTTGATTTACACCATCATCCAAAGGCTTCTATAACAACAAGACACATATGATGATTGGGTGGAGCCTTACAAGTTCAACAACATTATCTACATGCCCTAATATGATAAAGATATTGCTTTGCTAAATGTTCTCTCTCAAAGCTTTGATACTTATTCCTCCATGTTTCACATCAACTTGGAATACTAGAGTGTTTCATTTGTAGTCCATTTAGAGGATATTTAGAGAATGACATGTGTAAATTACAAGGATGGGGACCTAGTCACCACAAAGGCTTTTCTTAATGATGATGACAAAAAGTATTTAGATTCTCATTACTCACTGCAAGTGGATGGTGAGTATTATAAAATATATAATTCATGATTTTTGAATATTTTTACATCTATTGTTCCAGCTTGATAATATTTTTATATATCCTCAATGCTACATTAAAGAGGGAATAAAAATTAAATGTGCTGAAAACCCTTTCCTGATGGGAATGATTAAACTTTTTCAATAAAGAATTGTGTTTTAAGGTAGACCATCTAATATTCCTATTAGTAATTTAGCTTTTACATTCAATAAATTTGGATATTTACGAGATGGTAATAAGTAAATTAGTTTTTATTATTATTGATATTTATTGAGAGGTAAATATAGTTGGTTAGTTTATATATCAGAATATTGTTATATCAACAATATTATGATAATAGATATATAGTTAAGATGTATTGTTTACATTGTTATAATAGTATATTATTGTGTGCTTAGTTGTACGATTTGAGTGAGAAATAAAAATTAAAATATAGGATTCTATTCCTATATAATTTTATTATGCCCCAAATGTAAATCATAGAGGATTATTCAGAATATAGTGTGAAATATACTATTTTGTAGAAATTTGTGCATTTGCCTATGTATGATTTAACTGTTATTATCTCCTCCCATTTATATCATTCATATCAGAGTAGGAGATATAAGATATTTATTATATTGAATGTTAAATTATGAATGGGCAAATTCTATACAAGCTCTGATTGCCCTAATAGATGAGAATAGTTTATAACATTTTGGTACAAATTTGTTTTAGTCTAGATCTATATTTTATATACTGAAGAGGTGTCTAAGGTTTGAGAAGTTCCCATCCAAAGAAATTTTGATATGAATGATAGAAGAATTCAATATATAAGGGTATAATGACTCAGTGATTAGTATAAATTAGAGAATATAAAGGCTCAACGTTTACTACTATTGTCAATAAAAAGAGTAGACAAAATCATCTTATCCTCACCATCAACCTACAAAACCTTGATAACATAGCTTACCAAATCCATTCATGCCAAATCTCTATCTTGCTTTCACCATCTATGTGCAACCTGCATTGGGAATCATTTGGTGGTCTACACATCATTTGGTTTGAAGTCAGTTATGTGTCTTCCATCAAAACATAGACCTATCATTACGTGATTTGTGTGTTATGACATCATTTACGTGCTATAACTATGCATGATGTTTGAGTGAATTACATGATATGTTATAACTTGAGGCTTCATATTATATTCCTATAAATAACATGTGCTATGTTAGAAATTGGCACATTATGACTTTAATTTTTGCTTGCTTTCCACGTTGTTCTCATCTTGGAACCCATACATGCCTCTACATAGTCTACATAATAATCAAATTTAGTTGACATACTGATGATGCCTATTATCTCTGTGTCAATTCACTCATCATCTCAACCAATCATTGTATGGTCCGTGGGTTTGTTTTTTGTCTTTTGTTTTTTATCAAAAAAGGGAGGATCTTCATTTTTTACAAGTTTAAATTATTTGATATGTCAAAGTTCTCACATTGAGAAAAACACAAAAGGTTTTGATTTTCTTTTTAAGTTATTAGTGTTGTTAGAGTCACGACATTTGTTATAGAAAGTTATGTCATATCTTAATTTTTAATATGCCCTAGTGGTATATCTAAGAAAAATGTTTTTAGTTTTAGGTTGTATTAATAATTTTATTTTAAATTGTGTCAATTTCATGTTTAGAGTATTTAAAAATTAATTATCTTTTATTACTCTTTAAAATTTCATGTTTGTTTAAAAATAAAAAGTGTCATTTTATTGAGTCTTGTCATTTAGGTGAATTAGGTTAATGTAAAAAATGAGTTATTGTCAAAAATTGTAAAAAAAAAAATTTGCCTTGCAGATGCATTTTTGCTTGTATGCAACATCCAAATTATTAGGGTACTTCCTTCAAAAAATTCATGATATTTATCAAGATATTGCCTGAGTAAGAAATGAAGTTACTAGAGGCTATAAGCTACATAGAGGAAGAAAGTTTTTTAGTGACCTCTGGTTAGTCACCAACAATGGGGCCACGTCATGTTTTGGTGATGTGTGTGGTGTGTTTTTCATTTCAGATATTTTAGTGTGGTAATTACATTTCAATTTTAACATGTGTGAAAAATAAGAATAGAGGAATAATGCCTATTCATGTAATGTAATTTGTTTACAAATTCTACACATAATTCCCTGAGGTGAAAACATTTTAAAAAGACAAAAATCACTAATGTAAGTCAGTTCATGGATCTTTTAAAAGTTTTTAGTAGATCTAGAAAATTATAGGAGGTGAACAGTGTTTTGGCAATAGTTAAGATAGTAACTACTGTCAAGATCCCATGACTACCTTACTTCTTCATGAAGCTGACCCACAGTGACACGTCCATTGAGGTCATGTAATATAAATTTAAGATGTGTTCCTTTGCATATAGTGGTCATTTATGACAATATTACATCAGTAGTATGTAGACCTTTGTGTATGTGGTAGCATATAGTTTTGTGCCAATTTTTAGAGGTAGATGGTGTTTTTCTTCATTTCAAGGTTTGTGGTAAACCTATAAAACCATGCGAGGAGTCAAGATATCTATATCAAGGTCATGAGCCACATAGTTTGGGATGCTACAAGAGGTGAGCATAATATAGATAAGAGTGTAAATGTTTTTACACCATGTAAGAACTATGGGGGAAATGTTAAGAATTTAGATTTTACATTGATTTATATTTATAATTAGGTAAGAACTAAATTAGTTTTTAGTATGATTGATATTTATCGAGCAGTAAATATAGTTGGTAGGTTTTTATATCATAATATTGTTATATTAACAGTATTAAAATAACATACATACATACATACATATATATATATATATATATATATATATATATATGTTGTGTATGTTTTTATAACAATATATTGTGGTGTGATTAGTTATAGGATTCAGGTGACAAATCAAAGAAGAAAATATAGGATGCTATTCCTATATAATTATATTATGCCCTGAATGTAACTCAAAGAGAAATATTTAGAATATAGTGTGAAATATATTATTGTGTAGTAATAATTTTTTTTTTGTGTATTTGATTATGCAAGATTTAATTGTTATTATCTCCTCCAATTTCTATTAATTCCATTTTGGGCTCTAGTTTATATTATTTATACTCTAGGTGATCAACAATTGGATTGGTGTAGTTTTATTTCCAATAGAATCAAAGATGATTTAAACTATGTTATGTGCAATGAACATACTTATTTTTCTTGTTGCAATTATATCATTGCATTCTAATATGAAGTGATTTTAGACTTGTAATCATCCTTTCTTCCTTCTACTCTCAATCCCATAATGTTTGTCAACACACTCTTCCTTGAAGCACAGATGGTTAGTTTGAGTAGTTGTTTAAGACTGCTTGAGATTTGTCCTATATCTATTTCACATAATTACATAAATATCTATCTAGTTCATTTTAAGTAAAATATATTCTTCTTGTATAAAAATTATATATAACAATTGCCAAAAGAAATGTAGCAAGGGAAATCATCCTCCTGAGGAATCAATAGAAATAGAGATGAAGGAGGATGTAAAATCAACTCTATAGATACCTGAGTTGAAATTGATAAGAAGATACTGAATGTAGAGTTTAATTACACATATGGGACATCCCTACACTCATGTTACTAGTATACCTTCATAATTTGTATTTGATTTGATTGAATACTCTTTTATCATTGTAATATTTTAACTCTCTCTCTCTCTCTCTCTATATATATATATATATATATATATATATATATATATATGAGCTCGCGAATTTTATATTATAAACATCAAACATGTTTGGTAGATCTTTAAGAGTTACCCAAGAATAGAAACAAATATAACAACAATAGTAGCCACATCAACAATAACAACAACAAAAATAACAAGGTGTAGTAAATAGATCTATTTTTTCTTAAATGCTAATATTACATTAGATTTTTTTAATTGGTCATTTTAATGATTTTAAATTCCCATTTGTAGGTCATCCTTATCAAAGGAAAAAATTCTCACCACCACCACCACCACATCATAGCCCTTTAACTACTATAATTGGGAAATGTCTATTTATCCCAGTTAAGAGTAGTGTGATAGTTCAGATCCCAATGTTTGAGTTACTAAATTTTTTAGTTGGTGGTCTGCCCAAAGTAATAGGGACTTTAGTTCTTAATATTGGTCTAGATGATGAGTATTTGGGGATTGATAGTGGCATGTCCGTGGATGTTTTCAACCTACATGATATCATACATTTTTCTCATCCAATAGATCTTTTACAATGACCTCCTATGTCTAATTCTCCACGTAGTAGCATCGAAGGCAGTGTTGTGCAGGAGATTCCCCAAATAGATAGCCAACATATATTTTTTCCTATTTATAATTTATTTTTAGAAAATATTAAAGCTTATGTTAGTGATTTTATTCTTACAAACCTAGATTAATTGAGAACTTGGGAGCATCAAGAAAAATTATTAATTTAAGAAATAAATGAGTATTTTGGTAACTGCAATCAATAAATTCAATTGTACATAATGATTAATAATTAGCCAATAAAAATTGATGTTTTATTTAACCAAATTTTTTTAGGCACTGTTGTTGTGAATAATAGATTTAATGATGATGTTCTTGATATCATGTTGAATATGATAGAGAACTTGAGTGCAAAAGTCCAAGCACACTATAACAAATGGGCATAAAACAAAAGCCTAGTGGATCTTTTGAATGTGGAAAAAGAAAATTTTGGGGTAAGTTTATTTATGGTTTTTTAAATTAAAATTTATTTTAAATTTTTTAACTAATTAAATATTTTTTTATCATTTGCAATCAAAATATATCAATCTAAAGAACCAAGTTATTTTCCTTGACATGCATCTAGATAATGTGCACAAATTTTTTTCTACGGTAATTTATTTTAAATAAAAACTTGTTTTATTGAATAAGTAAAATAATACATAGAGGAAAATAATTTGAGAAAATGGTTTGGATCCTGATGTTTTATTTAAAAAGAAATTTGAAGTGGACCCATCATTTCTTTTAGTAAGAAATGCTTCTACAAAAGAATCGATAAATCTTGCTAAAATCTATTTTGTATTCAAAGATCTCCAATATTCTAGGATATTGATCCTCATAGATAACACAACCACTACTAGTACTAGCAAATAAATAATTTAAAGACAAATTGATCCATAGTAATTATGAGACTATAAGTTTAACATTGGTTTGTAATTTAGTGTATGATATTGTTTAATTAATGGAAATTAAGGTTTGAGCTCAAACTCTTGAGTTGTTTTATGCTTATGTTTTATAATTATTAGAAACTTATGTTTTATAATATTAGAATATAGTTTGTAATAATGGATTTCTTACTCATATTAGGATACAACTTATGATGTGTAATAATTTGTTGCAATGTTTAACTTCTTTAACTCATAGTAAATTTGGTTTCAAAGATATTAAAATATTTTTTACTATTTAATTTGATTAAAAAAATATATATTTTTAAAAAAAATGCCAAGCAATAAAAAAAATAGAATGTTGAATATATACTATTTTTTGCAACTTGCAATGTAAAAAATGCTAAAAAATATTATTACAAAATAATAAATATAATATCATATAAATTAAACATTTCATAACAAGTTAACTCAAATTGAATCAACCAAGAATTTTACAAATAGTGTTCAGTAGTTTACATATACATATTACAATTTTACAAACTAACACTTAGCTATTTCAGACAACCCTCTGGTAGTTTTTACTATATCATTAACATTTGTATGGCCTATGTTACTAGCATTTATAGTTTCACTATCTTCTTTGGTAGTTGTATTCATGACACCTCTTCTTTCAGTTAGATTGTTCCAAATTAAAATTGCTCTATCATATGGAAACATATCAACTTCACAACCTAAAACATTTAACCTTAAACATGTCTCAATATTTCTATCCAATCTATTCTAAAGATTTGATTTAACAAAATATAATCTACTCAATTCCATTTTATCTTCCATAGACCCCAAAATTATTGTTTGACACAATTCATATAAATGAAAATAATCATTATTTTCTTCTTGTAGAACACTACTCTGATATAGTTTCTTCCATAGCCATGTAATAGAACCTATTTATTCTGGTTTAGCTAACAACCAATATTATTCAACCATTGTATGTCCAAAAATTATTGACTAACTTTTTAGTAAATTCTTTTACAAAATACTGTTAACTTCCTCTCCATTGATTTCCATAGACTCACTAAAATGTTAGATGAGAGTATTCATGTATTTTATAAATAAATTACTTATTTGTTCTTGACCATCTGCATCATTTCAAAATGTAGGATTCACCATGCCCATGTCTTCAAGCAATTCATCTCTTTTAAAATGAACTCAAATTTTAGAAAATAAGCTTTTTGGAATGCCTCTTAATTTCATTCATGTGTCACATATGACATTATCAAATAAAACTGTTGTTGGAAGTACTTCTTCAAATTCTGATCCAACTACATTAGTTCATCTTTAGAGAGTGTGTAATGGTATCTCTTTTCCATTAACAAAAATATCAAGATGATCATGATTATTGAATTTCAAATAGTTTTGAGGGTCTTTTATATTTGTTAAAGTCTCTTGAATCTCAAATATTGGTCCCTTTAAACTTCCATTCGAGTAGTATAATATATCAAGTGATAAATAAACATGTTTCCTCAACATTATAAACTCCACAATATATATTGATCTCTCTTGTGCATGTTTCGTCAAACAATACATTTCCTTCAACATGGTATAATATCACATAATTTTAGAAAAGTTTTGAAATCTATCAAGTGGTTCAATAAATCTTTTATCTTGTCAACCTCCATCCTATACATAAATATAAAACTAGCCAATGATTGATATTCTTCAAATATTTTACATATAGGCTCATATATTGAGATATAACTAGTATCTACGTATTTTAATAGGTCTTTCCATTAGTAACTCTAATTACAAATTTTTAAAACTCTAAAAACCTTTTTGGATTACATGACATGTATGCATACAAATCACAAATTATATCCTCCACTTTTACAGCATTTTTGAATATGCTTATAATTTTGTAAGCAAGATTTATTCTATATGCCATGTAATGGATTACAGTCATATATGGGGCAACTGATGTTTACATGTAAACACACACACACATGTTTTATTCCCCTATATAATTGATGTACCATCCATACCGACACACACTAATATAGTACCTATATCATGGTAACTCATACCAATAATATCCATTAAATTAGAAATATCCAATTTGTAAAGGTTTTTAGCATTACAATTTTATGTACACATAAAAGGTGAGTTTTCCTTGAATGATTTTGAAATGCATATACACACATTCATACCCATACTGTGTTGTCAACCACTATTACCTCATCAATGGATAGTGATATGAACCTTATTGATTTTACATTTTCTTTTAAATCCTCCTTTTCAATCATCATAAGGAATTTTTCCATCTCCCAAGTACTGGTATCAAACCAATGTGAATGTGGAATGTTGTGCATTCTAATCTGCTAAAATAAAATCTTGTAATCTAAAAAATTAGAGATTGGTCTTCCTGTTTTTAGAATGTGATATAAAGTTAAAAATTATATATTTTTGGAAAGTAAATTATACATAACAACCTTTATGAATTGATCTTTAATTGTTCTTCTTTTCTCAATGAAGTACCATTAATATTTATGATGATTATGATACTCTATTGCATAACATGCACTCTTTTTCATTTTTCCATCTCACTATTTTTTTGATATTTCCGTCTTTGTCTTTTACTGACTAATATTTTTTCCACAATGTGTTTCAATTATGTCCAATTTGAGTTGTATTTTGTGATCCTTACCAAATTTCCAAATACATATTGTGCATTTACATTCTATTAGTGTCTTAGTATTATTTTCCAGTTGTACAAGTTTAATAAATGGGTATTTAGATACCCACTCACACTATAATGACATTTCAATTGTCCATGTATTATTCTTCTTCTACATAGTTTTTGTTGTGCCTTTTTCAACTAGATTTTTTTTTGCTATGTAGCAGTATCATCTAAATATTTTGTTGGGTAACTAGATCTCTTATTTAGTGTTGGGAACTCATCATTATCACCACTAATGATGTGATATCTTTGTTTCCTTGAATTTAGTGGGACAATGGGTATTTATTTCTGAGTGACTTTTTTAGTGCCTTTTTAAACTAAAGATTATTTTGGGTACATAGCAATCTCATCTAAATCTTGTGTTGGGTGAGCAGATCTCTCATTTGTTATTGCAAACTCATAATAAACACCACTATTTATGATGTGATATCTCTATTTTATTGAATTTAATGGGACAGTAGGTATTTATTTTTTAGTGGCTTCTTTCAGGCGAGGTGTATATTCTAAATTTTTATACAAGTCTTCAAGACTTTTATCATTAAATTATACATGCAAAAAATTTGTGTGATGATAATTTTTAATAAATGGAAATACTAAAGTATAAATAACTAAAAAGCATTAAATCAAATAATATTTATAACATAGTACTTATGTTTGTAATTTCATTACCTAGTCTATCGTATGACTCAAGGATATCTTTGATACATTTATCAATGGGTTTTGCATGAAATATTATTGTATTCCTTGTCATTATTATTGAATCTTGAAACAATATTTAATTAATTATAAAATGGTATTCTACAAGTTATTACTTCTATTTGGAGTTTTAAATTTATGTCCAGTTACATCTTCTTGTGGAGACAATTCTTCAAAAGAGTTATCAATGGCTCTACATGTAAAATAGTTTAAGATATTTTAATTATTATTTAACTTTAACACAAGCCAATGAATAAAAAATACTAGTTAAATGAAAATATAGTACCTGTGTCTGGTGCTTGGCTAAAATAAGATAATATGTTATTTTATTTTTAAAATTTTCTAGAGGCCATAACCTTTTTAGTAGATGCCATATTATCTAGCTTATGGAGCCATGGACAAAAGATGATTAACGACAAAATGAAGATGGTTGACAAAAAACAAAGATGCTTGACTGATAAACAAGGAACCATGACTATAATCAAACATGATGGTGGATGCTCATATAATGAATTTATTTGCACATAATTTGGCATGGTCCACCTATAGGCTATTGGTGACTACCTATAGCCTACTGATGCCTGTCAGTAAGATATGATCAAATGCCAATAAACTACCAGTGGTGGCCCATAGAGTACTGGTGGACATTGGTATTCTATAGATTGATGCCAATAAATTTTAAGTGGTCACCTACATACTACTGATGTTTTCCAATCATCTACAAGGAGCCACTAGTAGTCTACTAACATCTACCCATAGCCTGTGAGCTATAGTTGGATGATATCAAGGTATTGGAAGAGTTGCGGATGATGGAAAACTATATTATATTTATATTTTTTAATCTAATTTTTAATAAAAAAATATATAAATAAATATTTACTATGTATTTAAATACAATAGTAAATATATATTACTAGTTTTAATCTTTTGTTAAATGGCTATCTCTAAATTGGGACCCATGGGTGGCTTGTATGGAGATATTTGAATTAAAAAATAAATTATTTTTTAAATAATATTTCAAATTATATAATGTAAATAAATAAATTTATCTATTTATGCCACTTTAGATAAGGAGAGAATATCATGGTAACTTGAATATGCCACTAGAAAGCCAAAAACTTTACCAATCATCTTGAAAACTTGTTCTAATGCAGAATAGACCCTTAAAATCATTTTTTTCCTAAAGAAAATAGATTTTTCATTCACCCAAGATGTACTATAGTTCCTTAAGTGAGATGAAAAATTTATAAGTTAAAAAAATACACCTCAAAGGCTCTGTAGAAGCTCTAAGATGTTCAAATAGTGATTATTGATAGTTTTGTAAATCTAAAATAACACCAAACATATTAGAATTTTTTTAATAAAAAAACTTTAGGTAGAATATTGTTTAATAATAGGAATGGTGACCCAATGTCTAAGAGAAATTTTTTAGATGCTTGGAGACTCCTTCTCTGGGGTTAAAAAATTGTAAATTGTTCTAAAACTCTAAAAATAAGTAGTTAAAATCTTTAAAAATAAATTTTTTGATGAACTTATTTTTGAATATTTCCAATGCCACATCACTGTATATCAATAAAAAAATATGTTTTATGATGTAAATGTCTTCAAAAAATAATTAATTTAACTTAATATTTGATGATATTGAGGGATCTAAATTACTTGCTAATCAATTATATACCCTCTTGCTCTGATTCAATGAAAAGATCTAAATGCATATGTGATTCATAGAGGTGATCTAGAAGTATAAATTCATAGGAAATCATAACATAATGATTTAAGATCAATTGAAGATAGTGACATAGAGATTACATGTGAACATCTTTGGAGATAGGGTTACAATTAAAATGGAATTCAAATAGAGAAAAAGCAAACTTCTTGCAAACAACCCCAACATCAAAATAGATAAATCCAAAAAAGGCTAATTTAATAGTTTTTAATGTTTATTTATATTAACATGTTCATAGTTAAATTAAATACATTTTTTTTTCTTTACAAATAATTTATCTCAACTAAAAATTTCCCTTAAATTATATATCTATTTTCACCTCTTCCTTTAAAGGGGAGATAAACAATTTTATTATTTTTGGAGTTCGTTCAATAATAATCATAAGACTTTGTTTGGCCACACTTCTACCCATATCATTTTCAATGTGATATTCTTAAGAATTTTTTTAGATTTTTTAATATAACATTCTTAGAATTCTATTTGATTAGTTGATATAATTAAAATTATGATATCTCTTTTTAATTTAATAATTTTATAGTCTACCAATGAAAAAATAAATATCGAGGCCTACTTCCTTTAGAAACTAAGCTAAATATACTGTTTTAAATTATCCTAAAATTGAAGTTCCAATATTACTAAAATGAGAAAATAATAGATTTTTATTTAAAAATAATTTCATATAATTATTAAAAAAAGACTACTGAAAAGACACTCCTTATAATATAAGGAGGTTACTTTAATAAGTAAATAAAAATTATTTCCTTTCCGATTTATTTTAACTAATATGATGACGATTAGGAATATAAAATGTTGAAGAGAATCACATGAAAGTCCTAAAAATTCACAGAGAAAAGGTACTATAGTAACATTTAAATAATAAAAATATAGATTTCTATGAATTTATTTTGATGTAGATAGTTTTGACCTAATTTTTCATTATATAATTCAATCATACACATTTATTTAAAGAAATACTTTTGATTAAAATAACTATTAAGCTATTTTATTTTTATATAGTTCATTATATAATTCAATCATACACATTCATTTATCAAAATAGTTTTTACTTCAATGATTATTAAAAAAATTATTATTAACCTCATCCATAATGGTGTGGAATTATGATATAAAAATCTCCTTAAAAACCTCCCATTTATTACTAGTGGTTCTAATCTCAAAGTATCTATATAAATATCCTAACATATCAATACATGATCATATATTCTAAAAATTAAAAATAAAATTTTATCTTCATTGGCGATTCCATAGATATAAAAACATACTACAATTTTCTTCTTAACATCAACTCAACCTTCATAGTTGATTCTCAACATTTTCTTCCACCTTGCTAGTTGAGAGTAAACTTGTCTTATCTTTTTCAGTTATTTCATATGTATAACTCATCTCTTATTTATTTTTGTTCTTGTTTGATTTATCCCACTTTATCTACTTTAGAGATATTATTTTCTTAGAGATGATTTATCTCACCAATATCTTGATTTATTCTTCCAAAATTATGTAAGAAGTAACAAAAATAACTATAACATATTTAAATCTACTAAAATAAAATTTAAATCAAAATTACAAATTTTAAATCAAAATAATCTTCCCTTCCATTATGACTATTAACTTATGACCTTTTTGAATGCTTACTCAATAAATGGCTCAAATATAGTTACAATCTCACTTCAACTAAGTTATTCCACTATCACAACAAAGATATGATAGGAAACATTTTAGATACTAACTTTCATAAATAATATATTCACACAAATTTTGGTTGATAAAACTTTCAACTTAGACACATTGACTCCTTATTCTCTAGAATAATTTCCTATACTAATAAACACACTAAGGACATACCCAAATTCATAACCTTGAAATATTGAACAAATTTTATAACTAAAATAGATATTAGGTGAAGGTAATAATATTAAAAAATATTTTAAACAAGTAACATAGTGATTTACATGCTAAAATACACAAGCTTTCTAAATGTCTATTAATTTAGATCTACAAGTAACCTAAAAAGATAGGTGTCCCAACCAAAAACCAACCAAATTCATTCTAATCATGTGATCGAAATAGATAGGTGTCCTGAGGATAAGCCCTTGTCATCCTTATAAGGATTAGAAAATCCATCCTTGGAAACTATAGTACATTCTTGTGTACATCTATGGGGATACATGTTTACACTTTTCATTAAGTGAAATGATTTAGATATTTTATTAACACCACTAGTGATATTTTTTGGATGATAACTTCAATTTTTTCCTCATTGTTTGAAAATTTCCTATCATTAAACAACTTACCATTTTAGTTATAATTTCCAACTTAGTTCTTCATTTCTTGTTTGGAGAGATGAAATTATATTATTTCTCACATTTCTTGGTGAGGAAGCGAAGGAATATTTAAGATTATATTAATTAAAATAATTTTTATTTTTATGTTATATGGGAGCAAAAGCTTTTCTTATTTCATGAGGTTAAAAAATGGGATTAGAGGGTCCCACACCAATACAAAATATTAAAAATGTGAAAAGATCTAAATACATATAAGATTCACACATGTGATCTATAAGTATAAATGAATAGAAAAGCATAAAATAATGATCCCAAATCAATTGAACAAACTAACATAGAGATTAGGTGAAAAAAAATCCAATGGAGGTCAAAAACCCATAATGATTATTCAATGTTGACACAATTTCCCCAATATAAAAAATCTTCTCAATCTCATTTCTTCTCAAAATCTCTTCATA
This sequence comes from Torreya grandis, assembly GCA_037957365.1. Classification (NCBI taxonomy): domain Eukaryota; kingdom Viridiplantae; phylum Streptophyta; class Pinopsida; order Cupressales; family Taxaceae; genus Torreya; species Torreya grandis. Next base: position 513,667 of record JARHVA010006433.1, read on the forward strand.
GACCTGTATTTGTCACAAGTTAATACAAAAAAAATTCTTCACAATATCATGTGAGAATAATAAATGTTTATTATTTGAAATATGTGAACAATAGGGCTAAACCCTATTTTATAGTAAAATTTGAAGGGAGGTGACCATTGTAACCAATGAATCCATCCATCCCAAGAATATTTAAAATCATTGATAATAAAATAAAATGTTATGTTTTATTTTTACTAAAAATTAATAAATATTGTATATTTTATAATTTATTTACACAAGATTGTTAACCCATGTTACTAAATAATAAATTACTATTACTTAATTACCTAAAATGTACTAAGGTTTTTATAATTACACTGCTTAGACATTGAATATTCTAACACTCTTCCTTAATGCTAAGAGGGGCTAAATGTATAGTCACCATAAATGAATTATAATATATCTAAAAATTGAAAGATTTAAAAACATTCATCATGGCAAATACCACATTTTTATACAACATGAATTATAATCCATAAACTAATCGAGTCTAGTTTAGGCTATCATGATTATGAATAATAACTAAGCATATTTAGATTTATTTATAACATAGGGAACTTCATTAAAAAGTGTGCTCTTAATGTCTTGAGGTACAAAAAGTAAATATTCCACACAAAATTTACTAAAATCACCTAACATTCACATAAAGTTTATAATAATTTACAATGAGAGAAGTATAGATAAGGAGAAGAAACATATGGCTGTTAGAAAGTGGAATTATCATGGAAACTCTCATTTAGTGACAATTACAAGAGGTCCAAAATTTCATGAAATTTCCAAAACTTGGTATCACTAAGTGGCTTTATAAAGATATATGCCACTAGTTCCTCTATATGATAGAACTGTAGATCTATATCACCATTGAGAACTTTATCTTAGATAAATTACACATGAACTTCAATATGCTAAAATTATTGGTTACTTTCACCTATACTAAAATTAAACACATATCTAAAAATAGATTCATGATAACATATAATGATTAGAATCATAATCACTACATACATAAAAATATGACATAGATTTTTCTATGGTAAAACACTTTAAAATAATTAAGTCATATTTTAAGTAACTATTTTCAATAATTTTATTACAAAGTTAGTGTAAAACATAAATTATTATATGCAATTCATTATTGAACATCTCCAATATTGAGAAGATAAGCATCCCCACCTATCATACAATCTACATAAAATAATTTACTAATAATATTATACTAAGTTTAAATATTATATATCTTATTAGAAATAACCTATTTTACCATTTTATTTTATCAAAAAATTGCAAGTTTAATATGCTTCAAGAAAAAATTGAGGTATAACCTTTCATACATCAAATTAGATAATTTAAGCATGAAAATTCATTATCAAATCAAATAGATATGATACTAAAACAAATAAGTTCAAATATCTATGAATATAATGTATAGTAAAGTAAATGATGAATATCTAATCATACAAACTCCATTTACACATTGTATTTCATAGCATATTTTATTACCAAATGAGCGTATAAGAATGTTAGAATAAACAATCAAATGAGAGTATATAAGAATATTATCATGGAATTATATGCACCAATCAAATGAAATCATATTAATAATTGAAGAATAAAATATCAAAACTTACTGAGCATGATATTTTTACCAAAATATAATAACTAAACATGATCATTTTATCAAATTAAGCATGATGTTATGCATATAATGTATTTTCATGCTAACTCACAAATTGAAAATAATCATAATATCTATATATTTTATTTGATTTATCATCTAATAAAAATATATATTGTATAATATAATTGTAATAAGTATTTTTCAAGAACCAAAACTAAATAATTTTACTAAAAAATAACATATAGATAAGAAATTATCAATATGGTTAGTATCTCTAAAGTAATAACAAAATAGTTTTATCATATAAAATGAAATGCCATGAGCATACATGTATTTTAATTTAAAATAAATACAAATATTAAGTATGTATTCTATTCATAATATGAAAAATATTATTCATGGCTTCAGCCCATAAGAAGTAGAATAAATATATTTAGAAAGCAACATTGGTCTATCCATCTCAATAATGGTGTAATTTTTCATTTAAAAAATATAATTTTTAAAAGCAAAATATAGATTTTTTAATTACCTTTAAATACTAAAATTAAGGCAAAAAGAATAAAACATTTTATTAACATATTCACCACCATTATTAGTTCATAATCACTTAATATAAAATGAGATGCATTATCAACACTAGCTTTGACTTCCTTGAATTTAGATAACACATTATATTTATTTTGAATGAAAAATTACTAGATCATTTTAATGTAATAATTAATAAAATTAATATTATAAAAATAATCATTGAGATATATAACTTGAAGAAGTCCTACAACATCACTATGAATCAAGTCTAAAAGATTTGAGGACTTTATATAAATATTTTTGTGAAAGGTGTTTGTATATTGCTTACCATGTAATCAACTCTTACAAGTTTTATGATGAAAGGGGATAAAAGGAATTACAACAAAAATATTATTTTTATACATATAATATAAAGTTATAAAATTAACATTTCCTAATCTTTCATTCTATAAATGATATTAATTTTTACTATTCAAAGAAAGAAAACATGTAAAAATAGAAGAGAAAATGTATAAACCAACTATATTTAAGCAATGTTACAATGAAATTATCTTTTGTAAGTTGACAATAATATTATTTTAAAAAGTTTAGATACATAAAAATAAATGTTATAACAACATTTGAAAACTTCCCTTCCCCCTATTTAGTTACTTCTAATAAAATTATCTCCAAAGTAAATTATTTCAAATATATCTTTAAAATAAAAAACATATCAGATTAGCAAGTCATATGATATGATGCACTACTATAAAATATTCATTCATTTTTGTTTGAAGTAAAGAAAATAGAATACAAAGAAATAGTTTTTTGATGCTAATTAGGGTTTTATTTTTTTCTTGTTTTGATTAGATTTATTCCATTGTTTTAATCTTTAGAAGAATGATTGTGAAATCTATGTTCATTTTTATAAAAAGTTTATATTCTATGACCAAATTTATCACACATATTACAATTTTTAATAAACTTAGCTTTATGATTACTATTACAAGATTTTTATTTTTATTTTTGCTTTTAGCATAATTAGGATTAGATTTTTAGTTTTCATTATTATCAAAAACATTATTTAAGTTGAGAAATACCTAAGTGAAATTTCCTTTAGAATCAAAATTAGTCATAACTTGAAATTCCTGAATTAGAAGAGTAGACAAGGTGGTAAAGTCAAGGATATCTTGCTCCATTTAATACTTAAAATTTGGAACACAAAACCTCATCACATACCCAAAAAAAACATGACCAATTTTTTTTATTAATATCTACATACATCTTAAAATAATATGATAACAAAGAAATGAATCCCCTTATCAAATATAATTTTTTTTTGTTTTGAATAATAGATGTCATGGTTAATTTATAACCTCTCATGTAGTAAGGGATATTTTATGAATATTGACCATAACTAGCAAATGGCCAATACTTGGTAGCACAGGCCATCAACATGATGGATACATTGAAGAACTTTAAACATGATAAGGATCTTAAGAATTTTTTTGTTATATTGATTTAGCCATAGTTAGCTTATTTTTACATTCCTTTATTCCTAAACCACATAAAATATTAACACCTCAAATATTTAATCCTCCATACTATATTCAACTAAAAGAATGCTCAATTACTCACTTAATTTTGATTTGTTTCCTATCAAATTTGGATAAACAACATGGCTATTTATGTAGAGTACTAACATAGAGTGATGAAATTACCTCATCATGATAAAAAGGTGACAAGTACTCATATAAGTAATAGATAATTATTAATATGCAAATAATTTTATTTTATAATTCCATGATCTTGATCAACAATGAATAGTAATAACTCAAGGATATATGAGATTTCTATTGGAGATAAGGATAAGACCTATTACCATCACATTGTAACATGGTTAGAAGATGAGAGAGTCATAAAGATGATTGTTTCCCATCCTTTGTAAGATAATGTCATAGGGGAAAAATTATATAATTCACAATATTTTATAAGCATGATCATACTTAATCCAAGACAATATGAAGGTTAAGTATAATAATAGAGATGAATATTACACCTTTAGTTATAATTCCACCAATTCTTTTTATAATTAACAAAGTAGGGCATTCAATTGATATAATTCTTACACATTTAATAAGATCAAATCCTTAATATTATATTTTCTTTCAGGGATTATGGATCAGGACAAATTTATTAATAATTACATACATCAAATTATCTGAACAATCTAATTTATATTCTCAGTATAGGTTTAAATTAATCAAATTCCACTCCCTGTAAAATAATTAATTGATTTATAGTTTCAAAATAAATAAATAAATAAAAACAATCAACTTTATAAGTAAATCAATAAAATTACCACAACAAAAAAATATAATTCACCCATCAAATATTCTAGGGTAATTAAATAACTAAATTATTTTATTTATAGGTAAATAAAATTATAATTCACCTACCAATTATTAAAATTAAATAAAAATACCATAATAAAATAATAATTCACATAACAAATATTTTAACATGGTAATTAAATAACTAAATTATTTTTTTAAAAGTAAATAAAATTATCACTAACACAAATTATAATTTACCCACCAAATTTTGTAGTATGTTAATTAAATAACCAAAATATTTTATTTAAAAGTAATAAGATTAATACAACAAACTTATAACTCACCCTCTAAATATTCCAACATGGTAAATAAATAACTAAATTATTTTTTTAAAAGTAAATGAAATTATTACAACCAAAATTATAATTCACCCACAAAAATATTCAGCATGGTAATTAATTAAATAAATTATTCTATTTAAAAGTAAATAAGATTATCACAATAAACTTATAATTCATCTACCAATATTGTAACATGGTAACGAAATAACTAAATTATTTTATTAAAATTAAATAAAAGTATCACAACCAAAATTATAATTCAGCCATCAATTATACATAATCTTCCTCTTATATAAATTTTTTTTTCATTATAAAATACAAGTATCAATATTTATTACATATCATTGGAAAATATAATAATACTTCAAGCATTTAAAATAATTACGTAATTAGCATTTAAGATAGCTAAATAATTCAAGAGTTATTAACTACAAGAACATGTAATACTTCCAACGTTTAAGAATTAATTTTTATCTAAGGAAAATAATTAACACTACTATTGAATAAAATTGACACATACATCAAAAAATATTAAATCCCTTCTAAAAGATACATTCACACATCAAAACAATGTTTAGGTGTTATAATTAACCTACACACATCCATGAAGACACTACTCTAAAAAAGATTATCAAGACATAAAAAAACCTATTAAAGAGTAACAAGAATTAAAGCTTAATTTTATTTTTAGTAAAGCTATCAGATTAAATAGTCATATTAGCATTAGGTGCTGTCCATTTTACACTACTTAATTGTTCATGCTTCCACTCTACTAAAAAAATAAATTGAAAGCCTGTCTCCATGATTGATAAGGGTTAGGAATTTTCAAGGTAGATTATAACCAACCACTATTTACCATTATAAGTATTATCTATTTACATAAAATAATGTCAATTTTCAATGTACAAGTGTGGCCGTAAAAATTGACTATTTACATAGAGCAGCTAACCTCAATCTTTTAAAATATTTTTCTTTTAATAAAAATGTCAATGATGTAGTAAAATGCATATAGGCTATATTTGAATAACTCCATTTTTATATTTTATTATTACATACATACATACATACATACATACATACATACATACATACATACATACATACATACATACATACATACATATTAATAATATACAAACTAATCCCTTACCAGCACTACCCATTCATTAAAGTGGCTCACACAAAATTTTTAGTGTAAAAAAATTGATTTGAACATAAGGAGTTTTAAAATGACAATGATACATTTTTGCATACTCCTGTAGCCATTCTCTTTACCTGGACCCTTTATTCCACAATTAGGGCATCCTCCTTCACAACTCCTCCTTCATACCATGGGTGCCTTTTGTAGATCCATATCTAAATTATTGTATCCCCACTTTGCTATTGTATGTAAATAAAATATTTATATCCCTATTGCACTTATCAGGAAGTGGCACACATTTGGAGTGTATATATATATATATATATATATATATATATCAATGTTTTGAATACCAAGAGAATGGTACACTCCCCCAAAACTGAATCAAAATGATATTTTCTCCAGTCCTAGAAAAATATTAAATTACTATTCTCTAATTATTCTAACCAAAGCATGATAAAAAAGAGGTAGTAAAATTTAAATTTTTATATGACCAAGATAACTTATTTAAACCTATTTAGATATTATGTTTTTACTGAACTCCCCCTCTTTTCAAGAAATGTGCCCATTGAAGAGAATAAGACAGTTAATTAATAAAATGTGTGCTCCAATAGATTTACCAAAAACATTATTATTATTATTATTATTATTATTTACAACAACAACAATAATAATTTATTAAGTAAGATTATTATTAAATCTTGGCAACGCTATTTTATTTTATAGTATACATAATCCTACACATTAAATCTTGTGTTGACGATGAAGAACTTTTGAAAATATAGATCATCATGAATTAATATTTTTGTATAATTTTAGGAAGAAGATTAAAAAACCTTTTCATCACCTTTCATAGGTGTAGTAAGAATTTCAAAGATTAACATAGTGATTTTTGAGAGATGAGTGTCCTTGTGCATGGACTTAAAGAATTTTCAAGAATCAGACAGAGACTCATAATTACCAATGTGAAGAAGGAAATCATCCTTAATATTCTACAAGATAATGGAAATAACTTTTTATGATTTCTATTTAAATATATTGGTAGGGTCAGGCATCACATATCATCCACAAGGAGATTTTTTAGTCCCAATGACAATATTTCATAACTTCTAAACTATAACTTTGGCTTTGATAGGAAGTTGTTATAAATTTTAGTTACTTCCATTAAGTATTTGTTATTTATATAAAAAAATTAGGAAAAGACGTAACTTCTATTTAAGAATGATAGTAAACAAATTATTTAAAATGAACCTTTTTTTAATGTGAATTTATATCAATTTAATAGTAAAAAAATTCAATTGTAAACACATAATAATTTTTCAATTTAATTATAGACAAAGTAAGAAAAAATGTGAAAGATTGATAGAAAATAGAATGTCATGAGTGTCAAAATAAAAATACTAATGTATCAAAAATGAAATTTTTTAATGAGTTTTTATTTTATTTTTATTAAATAAATTAAATCAAAAGTACATATTGAATTAACTATTTAATTAGATATAAAATAAAGCAAAAAATTGAAATGAAATTACACTAAATTAAGTGTGAAAGTCAAAACAATGTTGATAGGCTAACTAGGGTTTTAAATGTGTGATAAGTTGGAATGAAAAAGAAAAATGAACTCTAAATTAAATTGAATTTGTCCAAATTTAAAATAAAAATTTGATTTTGGGAGTTTTAAAAACTAGACCTCCCACACTAAAAAATCTTGGCAAAATAAAATATTTATAAATAAATAGTTACTATGTATTTAAATAAAATAGTAAATAAATATTATTAGTTTTAATTTTTTGTTAAATGGCTATCTCTATATTGATACCCATGGGTGGCTTGCATGGAAATATTTGAATTAAAAATTAAATTATCTTTTAAATAATATTTCAAATTATATTTATGTAAATAAATACTTCTATCTATTTATGCCACCCAAGATAAGGAGAGAATCTCACGGTAACTTAAATAAGCCACTAGAGAGCCAAAAACTTTACAAATTCTCATGAAAATTTGCTCCAATGTAGAATAGACCCTCAAAATCATTTTTTTCTTAAATAAAATAGATTTTTCAATCACCCAAGATGTACTATAGTGCCTTAGGTGAGAATTTTTTTTTTTTTAATAAAAATACACCTCAAAGGCTCTGTAGAAGCTCTAAGATGCTCAAACAGTGATTATTGATAGATTTGTAACTCTAAAATAACACCAAACATATTAGAAATTTTTTAATAAAAAAACTTTAGGTAGAAGATTATTTAATAGAAGAAATGGCGAACCAATGTCTAAGAGAAAATTTATAGATGCTTGGAGACTCCTTCTTTGGGGTTAAATTTTTTTAAATTGTCTTAAAACTCTAAAAATAAGTTGTTAGAATCTTTAAAACTAAATTTTTTGATGAAGGGACTTATTTTTGAAGATTTCCAATGTCACATCACTGTATATCAGCAAAAAATTATGTTTTATGATATAAACGTCTTAAAAAAATAATTAATTTAACTTATTCTTTGATGATATTGAGGAATATAAATTAGTTGCTAATCAACTATACACCATCTTGTTCTGATTCAATGAAAAGATCTAAATGCATATAGGATTCACAGAGGTGATCTAGAAGTATAAATGCATAGGAAAGCATAACATAATGATTTGAGATCAATTGAACATAATAACATAGAGATTATGTGGGAAAACTTCAAATAGAGGTAAAAAACTCAGTGATTATTCAATGTTGAAACAATTCCCCCAATACATAAAATATTCTCAATCTCATTTCTCAAAATATCTTCATAGACTAGTATTTGCCACATGAAAATACAAAACTTATTCTTCACAAAAGCTTTTGATAATAATAAACATCTAGTGTTCAAGATATGTGAACAATATGGGTGAATCCTATTTTAAAGTAAAAATTTAAGGGAGATGACTAAGTGTGTTTTATTTTTATCGATGAGTAATAAATAATTTATGTTTTATTATTTATTTATACGAGGTTATTAACTTGTGTTAATAAATAATATATCATTATTATTTAATTACCTAAAATGTACTAAGGTTTTTATAATTATATCGCTTAGACATTAAATGTTATAACAAGATGTTCAGCTAAAAGTAAATAAAACAATCTTAAAACATGAACCTTGTAGGAAAAAACATACCATCACTATCTTTAGCTAATAAGATAGTAAACATATTAATAGTAAGTAGACTACAAGTTTTAGGGGAGCTAACTATAGTGGATGTGTTGGTTTAGTTGTTAGGTTTTCTTTTGTATGCATAAATTTAGAGAAATAGGATGAATAAACAAAAATATTTATTTTAGGTTTTATATATTTTTTCAAGACATCCATTCACTCTTTCTCCTTACTAAATTATTTTTAATGTCTTCTTTTTATCTTCCATGAATAGATACAATATTTTTTTTAATACTATTAGTTCGTTAACAAGGATTAATAGAGTTGTTAATTGACTAGGAGATTGTAGGTAATAGGTTTTGTGTTGCAAGTATTGGGTTATATCAATTGGTCTCATAGAGTCATGGCCTATAGAGGAAAACATTTAAAGTGGGTCTAGGAGGGAAACATTGATTAGGGAAATGCATTCAAAAATCTTAGGAGGTCACTTTGAGTTGGGAAAAACTTATAGTTTGTTAAGTGAGAAGTTTTATTGGTCTCAGTTGAGGAAGGACATCAATATTTTTATTTCTACATGAAATTTTTTGTAAGTTGCTAAAGGTGGGAAACAAAATGTTGGGTTTTATAATCCCTTACCAGTTCCTAAAGGATTGTAAATTGACATTTCCATAGAATTTATCTTAGGGTTGCCTTGTACTCAAAGAGGTAATGATCCCAATTTTTTTTGTTGTGGACTGATTCTCTAAAATAACCCACTTTATTCCATGTAAAAGCATAACTGATGCAAGTAAGATTATTGATATATATTTTTAAATAAATATTGCACATGTACATGGCATGTCGAAGGCTACTAGAAGTGATCCACATAAAAAATTTCTTAGTCACTTTTGGAGAACTTTGTAGTGAAAGCTTGATAAGAAATTAAAATATAGTTTAGCTTATCACCCTCAGATAGATGGGTGCATGGATATTGTAAAGAAAAGCTTGAGAATTTTTTTGAGGTGTTCATTTTAACATACCCCAAAACAATGGGGTATAGTTTTTTCACAATCAGAGTTTTCTTTCATAAGTAAATCTCTTTTTACATATTATATATAGATTTTTTTTTTTGAAAATAGTAGTCGATTTAACTGATCTTATGGAGGAGAAATAGATTAAAAAATATTCATAGGACTTTGTGAAGCATATACATGATATGAAAAAAAAAGTTAGGAAAAGGCTGCAAATAGAAAATGAGTAGTAGGAAAGTCATTGAAACTTGCACATTAGAGAAAAATTGTGTACCAAGATGGTGAGATAATTGTGTTTTACTTGCGTAAAAAATGTTTCCTCATTGAACTTAAAGAAAATTTAAGCCCAAAAAATTGGTCCTTGAAATATTGTCAAAAGGATTAATGAGAATGCATATTTGATAGAATTTCTTGAAGAATTTGAATGCAGTCTTATATTCAATGTTGCATATCTATATCCTTATTATTTATAAGTAAATCTCTTTTTCCATATATTTATAGATTTTTTGTGAAAATATTAGTGGATTTAATTTATCTACCTAAGGAAAAATAGATTAACAAGGATTTAGAGGACTTTGTGAAGGATATACATGATATGCAATAAAAAGTTAGGCAAAGGCTTCAAATAGCAAATGAGTAGTATGAAAGTCATTGAAACTTTCACATTAGAGAGAAATTGTGTACCAAGATAGTGAGCTAATTGTGATTTACTTGCATAAAAAATGTTTCTTCATTGAACTTAAAGCAAATTGAAGCCCAAATTGGTCCTTGAAATATTATCAAAAGGATTAATGAGAATGCATATTTGATAGACATTCTTGAGGAATTTGAAAGCAGTCCTATATTCAATGTTGAATATTTGTATCCTTATTATTTACAAGTAAATCTATTTTTTCATATTATTTATTGATTTTTTTTGAAAATAGTAGTGGTTTTAATTGAACTTCCTGAGGATAAATAGATTAACAAAGATTTAGAGGACTTCGTGAAGCATATACATGATATGTGACAAAAAGTTACGAAAATGCTCCAAATAAAAAATGAGTAGTATGAAAGTCATTGAAACTTGCACATAAGAGAGAAATTATGTACCAAGATGGTGAGATAATTGTGATTTACTTGCATAGAAAATGTTTCCTCATTGAACTTAAAGCAAATTGAATCCAAAAAAATTGGTCCTAGTAATATTGTCAAAAGGATTAATGAGAATGCATATTTGATAGACTTTCTTGAAGAATTTGAAAGAAATCCTATATTCAATGTTGCATATCTATATCCTTATTATTTAAAATTAAATCTCTTTTGTCATATTATTTATAGATTTAAAAAAAAAATAGTAATGGATTTAATTAATCTTCCTGAGGAGAAATAGATTAACAAATATTTAGAGGACTTTGTGAAGCATATACATGGTATGAAAAAAAAAGTTAGGCAAAGGCTGCAAATAACAAATGAGTAGTATGAAAGTCATTGAAACTTGCACATTAGAGAGAAATTATGTACCAAGATGTTGAGCTAATTTTGATTTACTTGTATAATAAATATTTCCTCATTGAACTTAAATCAAATTAAAGCCCAAAAAAATGGCCCTTGTAATATTTTTGGAAAGATTATGAGAATGCATATTTGATAGACTTTGTTGAAGAATTTGAAAGTAGTCATATATTAAATGTTGTATATCTATATCCTTATCATGCAGGTTAGAAGGATTTCCATATGATAATATGCTTGGAGAATGGACTAGCAATTTTCCAAAGAAAAAGAGAGAAGATTGAGAAGAAAGTGAACACCAAAGTTACCTCCACAAGGTCAAAGAATTATAAAACATATTAAGTCAAAAGGAAAGGCCTATGTCTTCAAAGGTTGAAAAAGTGGAAGGATTAATTGGTATGAAACATGAAATAATGTGGGATCAAAGGCTAGGGTATAGATTTCTATGGAATACTCCTATCAAAATAAGACATTTGCAGATACATTTACAGGTGGAGGAATCAAATGATCTCATAAATCTGAATTTTATGAGTTTGGGCCGTGTATACCAACCAACCACTTGGCTTTGTAACCTTTTTAACTTTTATTTATTTTTTATAAAGTTATACTAAAATGTTCCAATAGTAAAAGGAGGAGATTAATATATTGTGATAACACCTAGATCATATATAGGAGCTTATGAAGTTAACAAAACCAAGTTTTGTTGAGCTATGATGTTTAATATTTTTTAAATGAGGGGAGAATGATAAAAAAATATCAATAATAATGGTTGAGAGATTTTAAAATCTTGTTATTGTATGATGTATAATTGTCAATCCAAATAGTTAATAGTTTTAAGGCTCTTCTTCCCTCCAAAATGGACCTTGTAGCGGTAACCTTGATGTCCACAAAACTAGGTTCTTCCAAAGTTAATAGAGAATATATACAATAATTTGTGTAAGATTTATAGTTTGTTAACTAGGATTAACAAAGTTGTTGCAGGTATTAGATTTTGTGTTACAGGTATAGGGTTGCATTATTTGGCTTGCAAGGATTTATAGCATTTTTTATTAAAGATATTGACAATTAGAGGTAATTCCCAATAGAAATTTTTAATTTTAATTATTTTTAATGTAAATTGGTTGGATGCACATTGTTTAGCCATGTTATTTGAGAGTTAATTGGGAATTGTATCTCATTTAGAGAAATTAACTAATAGTATATTTATTATTAATAAAAAATTATTTTTTATGTAAGAGTTCTATGTTGGAAATTCAGAGCATGCATAATAGAAACCATATAAAGTATTCTAAATGACCAACCCTATAAGACAAATCTTCCTTAATGCAGGGGACAAGATGATTTTGACAAGTTTGATGTTTCTAGATGGGATTCATTCTTATCCTTCATGATGAGGCTGAATACATTTTATTAAGTAACCAACAACAATGTTGCACTACCTTTAATATCTTTTTTGGTTGTTTTGAATAAATTTAAAACCAAACATGGATATTAAAAAAATCTCGGTCTGTATACTAGTAAAATAATTATATTGTTCTTGTAACCTAAAGCTTGGATCAAAAATTTTACTTCCAAAGAACTCATTCGCATGTGGAGAGGAGATAGTTTTAGAGAAAGTGTTGTTGTTGGAAGGATAGACACTTCTGATAAATATAATTATTTTGGTGGGTGGGGATGACCATCCTTTAATAGAGTCTATTAATGGATGAGCAGATTGTAGGCAATTCCCATTACAAATGATCAATTTTCATTATTTGAAATGTAAATAAACCAATAAACTAAATATATACATGAGAAATTTGAGGTAATTAGGGTGAATATTAAATAAATTAAAATAAAATTGAGGCAATTTGAGGCAATTTTTAATGGCTCAAAGAACTGTTATAGGGGACAGTGTACATATTCTTTCTCAGCATGGTCCATTTTTTATATTACAATCAACTTTTTAATATATTTGTAAAATATTTTAAAATTAATATTTATTTTTTAAATAAAAATATATTATCTATTAAAATAAATTTTAGGTTTTTATTTTGTGTATGTATATATGAAACTAGTACAAATAGTGATGATATGGTTTATTTATTGTTTAAGTTATCCTTTTTTTAATGTATTACAGAGTTTGTTAATGGATGTTTAGCCATGGTGTTTGAGAGTTGTTGTTATTCGGGGGTGGAAACCATGTGGCTAATAAGGGATAGGGAACTCCCATGTCATTATATTAGAGGCTACATCACATGGATTAATGGGACAAAGAGATAATGCATGATCAATATATGATATTCTTTCTCTGTTTGCCTTGGGTGCCCCTTCATGATGAGTTGTATAAATCATGTTAATCAGTAGGAAGGAAGACAATAGATCCTTCAAGAAATACATTGAGCATCAAAATTTCTCTTCTCTCATCTCTTGTCACCACCATGGCCCTACATTATCCTGGTAAGCATAATCATAAGTGGTTAAGGAGCATGCCCTCAAGACTATAGGGCCACCCAATCCTCATTGATGTTAGAAAAGAAAATAAAAATGCTACAAGACTATTGGTTGTATGGGAAGAAATTACCAAAAATATATAAGCCTGGGTAGGCAAAAAATAACCACTGATAGATAGAAACAAGGGAGGAGATAAAATGGATAAGTAAACACTAAAACTTGCATATATTTAAATCTCAAAAAATTTCATTTACAATTACAGCTACAATTATATATAAAAACCTCTGATATTTCCTTGATCTTATCTAACTGTTGTAAACATATAACTCTCCTCTACCTCCTTGGTATATGCTACTCTATTTTCTCTTTATTATGGGCTGTTGTAGGCTACTACGGGCTACAACTGTAGGCTGATATGGGTTGATTTATTTCTCTCCTTGCTATTTCTCTATCTCTTTTTCTACCATGGTTTACTACAGACTGCTACTAGCTATTTTAGGTTGCTTCTCTCCTTGTTACTGGCTGGTGTAGGGTGCTCTAGGTTGCTACAAGCTACTATTGCTTGAACTTTTTTTGCTCTATACATTCCTTCTACAATGGGTTGTTGTGTGTAATATTTACTACTACTCACATTTCTCTTCTCTACAACTGTGTTGAATGATATCTTATTCAATAAATTTTCCTTCTTTTCTTTTATACCTTTATGAAAAAACTCACATAACTCATTCTTTTGCCACTCAACTATAAATGGTAGACAAAATTACAAATTTGAACAAAATTACATTTAATGATAGCAACTGTCATGATCGGTAGGTGGTCATAGGGAGTCAAAATAATAATGTTGTCACACTCCACCTTAGTTTTGACCTTCCTACCATGGTCAATTAGATGCTTCTCAGTCTCCAAAACCTCCTTATAAATTATTTTATCTTTCTAAATGCTTCTACATCCTTTTTATGTAGGTACAAATCTTTGTTACTCAAGTTTGTAGCTTTACTGTAAGACTTTGGAGCTATAATAACACTATGTAAGCCTAATGCTGTTGTATATATGACCCCTAACCTTTTTATTAGGTGCATGAAAGTTTACTTAGGCAATGTCTTTGTAAAAATATCAGGTAGCTGCTAATCAGACTTACAAAAGCTAAGCTCTACAACATGATTTTTGACTAACTCATGAATAAAATGATACGTGATTGCAATGTGTTTTTTGATACCTTAAAATACAGGGTTCTTTGACAATGCTATGGTTAATAAATTGTCACAATAGACCATATAAGCTCCTTGCTTCTCCTCATGCAAATCAAAAAGTATCCTTATCAACCATATAGCTTGACATGTTACTGCATTGGTTGCTATATACTCTGTTTTAGCTATAGAAAGTGACACTATCAGTTGTTCCTTTGAAGACCAAGATATAGCTCCTAACCTAAGATGAAATGCTCACCCATAGGTGGTCTTTTGGTCATCCATGATACTTGTCCAATCACTATCTATGTAGCCAACAAGCTAAAACTCATCTACTGCTACATACAAAACACCATAATTTCTTGTTCCATTCATGTACATCAATATCCTTTTGCATGCTTGCCAATGTGTCTCCTTTGGCATCTCCACAAATCTTTATATAATACTGACTGCACACATGATATCTGTCCTTGTTGTAGTTAAATACATTAGAATTTCCATTAAGATATTATAGCATATGAGGTTGACATTACTATTGCAATCATCTTTGCACAACTTAAGGCTTGTCTCAAATAGAGTAGACATAAGCTTGTTGTCTAACATATTGAACCTCTCTAAGATCTCCTTTTCACACTTTGATTGGGATATGAATATGCCTTCATCCATTTTATTGACTTCTATCCCAAGAAAGTACTTTAAGAAACCCAAATCAATCATTTCAAACACATTTTTGATAGCTATTTTGAATTCTTCAATTGACTAATTTACATTACCGATGAAATTAAGATCATCTACGTATAATAAAATAATTAACATACCTTCCTTACATGATTTGATGTATAATTTGGGCTCGCATTCACTCTTGGTAAAATTGTTGCTCAATAAATATGAGTCCATATGGTTATACCATGCTCTTGGGGCTTGCTCGAGCCTATAGAATTCTTTTATCAGCCTATACACTTTGTTCTCATGCTTGAATCTCTCATATCTGGGTGGATGTCCTACATAAACCTCTTCTTCTAGCACTCTATTCAAGAATGTTGACTTCACATCTATTTGATGTACCTTCCACTTGTGTTGAGCGATAATGGCTATGATTATTCTTACAGTATCTAGTATTTCAATAGGTGCAAATGTTTCATTGGAATCATGTCTAGGATTTTGCTTGTAACCCTTCACCACTAGCCTTGTCTTATGCCTCTCTATCTTGCCTTTGGGAGTAGTTTTTGTCTTGGATAACCACTTAACTCCTATGAGCTCTTTTTCTTTTGGTAGGTCAACTAACTCCCATGTGTCATTTCTCTCTATGTCATGCATCACTTCATTTATAGCCTCACACCACTTGTTGTCCTTGACTGCTTATTTAAAATAGATAGGATCAACTAATAGAAACATTGCATAATTCATAGTTTCATCTTCATTTTACTCATAACTTTACTGCTCATAAAATTCTCACAAGATTTTTGTCCTTGATGTTGACTTGAGTTGGAGGAGGAGGATGTTGACTCATGAACAACTCCTTAACCTCCTTCATGGCTCTTGATAGTAGATGTTCCAGCCCTTTGAGAAATAGGTGTCTGTATTGGTGCATTTGTGGTTGCACCACTTGCTATTTTAGATTCAATAAAGGGTCCACTAACCCTTGTTTCCACATGCTCTTCTCCTTGTCTCTCTTCTCAAGCTTCATGCTTAATGAATTGAACATCCTGACTGATTATGACATATTTAGTTATGGGTTATACAACCGGTGTGCCTTTGATTTTTCACTATATTCTATGAATATGTATTTCTCACCTTTATCATCCAATTTTCTCCTTCTTTGCTTAGGGACATGTGCATATGCTATACAACTAAACACTCTAAGGTGTTCTCCACATGGCTTCTAGTTATTCCATGCTTCTTGAGGGATCACATCCCTTACACTCTTCATTGGAAAAATGTTTAACAAGTACATGGTTGTTGTTATAGCCTCAATCCAAAAATCATTAGGCAACCCTTTTGCCTTTAGCATGCTCCTTAACATCTCTTGGATGGTTTTATTCTTTCACTCAACTACATCATTTTGCTATGTTGTATACCTGGCTATAAATTTCTTCTTTATGCCATGATCCTTGAAAAAATTCATGAATTCATTGGAGATGTACTCTCCCCCTCTATCCATCCTCAAAATATTGATGTAGTGGCCACTTTTCTTCTCCACCATGGCCTTGAAATGAGTGAAGGTCTCAAATGCATCTAATTTACTCTTCAGTAAGTACACCCATATCTTCTAGCTGCAATCATCTCTGAATGCCACAAAATAGACATTTTTGGATAGGGAGGGGGTCTTCATTAGACAACATAAATCTAAATGAATCAACTCTAATGGATCTCTAGCTCTCCATGCTTTACCCATGGGAAATGCAATCCTATGTTGCTTCCCCAATATGCATCCTTCACACACCTTGTTTGGATATTCTATAAGGGATAGCCCCTTCACCATGTGTTTCTTATAAAGAAGATTTATCCCTCCAAATATTAAATTACCATACCTAAGATGGAAAAGAGTAGGTTCACCTACCATCATTATTTTAAATGCTTCTGCAAGCTCACTTTGAATTCTCAATAGAAACATCTAATTGTGTTTCATCTTTATAACTTCTATCTTTATATTACAACCACTCCTATCAAAGATGATACACTTACCATTCTCAAATTTCACCTTGTATCGCTTTTCCATAAGTTGCCCTATGCTGATAGAGATGTGTTTCAACCTAGGTACATAGTAAAAATCATAGATTTTCCTTTTGTCACCTTGCTTGGTGAGGATTAAAATGCTACCCTTACCCATGATAGGAACCTTATCATTGATTTCAATCTTTACCTCTAATTTTATTGTCTCATCTATGTGGCTAAACATCTCTTTATTACCACTCATGTGGTTACTACAACCATTATCCAAATACCATGTTTCTTAGCCACTTTGTTCAATAATATTACATGTTATAAACAAGCTTCTTCCTTTCTCATTCCTATTTGGTTCATCCTCTTATGTATGAGTGATATGATAATTCTACCTACTCATGTCATACTCCTTTCTACACTCACTAGAATAATGTCCATACCTCTTGAAATAATAACATTGGATGCTAGAATTATCATACCTTTATGTAAATCCACATCTATAAGTGTTTTTGGTTATTCCTCTTCCTCTTCCATGTGGTTCTTGATGGCTATGTCTTCCACCTTATTGACTACAACAAGTTCTTCCTCTTCCTCTATTATTTGATCCTCTCCCCCTTCCTTTTACATTAGGATTAGTCTTGAATGCTTGATCATGGGAGGAGGTGACTGACATAGTCAACCTTTATTCATGGGTTTTCAAGGAACCCATTAGCTCATAAACTATCAATTGCCTCAAATCCTTTGATTCTTATATATCAACTACTATAGGGTTAAATCTAATTGAAATAATTTTCAACACATTCTCAATGATCATATGGTATTCAAAAATAACACCACATGTCTTCATTTGATTTACTATGTTCATTATTCTTTTGAAGAAGTCATTTGTTGACTCATTGTCCTTCATTTGTAAGGTCTCAAAGTCTCTTCTTAAGATTTTCAACTTGACAATATTCACCTTGTCACTCCCTTGATATGCATTTTATAAGATATGCCATGCTTGCTTGGAATGGATAGCTGTTGATATCCTAATAAATATTGAGTCAGCCAAAGCTATTTGTATGTAGCTAAATGCTTTGGCATCTTTCTTCCTATTCTCCTTTATCACATTATTTTGTGCTTGAGTTAAGGCATTGAAGGCTATTATGTTTGTAAACTCATTGTAGCCAGCTTCAACCAACTCCTATAGCTCTTGAGAGCTAAATATTGTCTTCATTTTGATGCTCCACACATCATAATTTTTCCCATAAAACATGGGGGATGCTACCAAGACCCTGAACTTCATGTTACCATGTCTGAATACACTCACAACCTGGCTTCCCTTCACCAATAGTTTTGATACAAGTTTTTGAAAAAAAATAAAAATGCTCTAACATTATTGCCTCTATGGGAAGAAATTAACAAAAATATATAGGCCCAATAGGGTAGCAAATAACCATTGATAGATTAAAAAAAGGGAGGAGAGAAAATGGATAAGTAAACACTAAAACTTACATATATTTAAATATCAATTTTTTTTCTAAAATCACAACTATAGCTATATATAAAACCTCTTATATTTCCTTGTTATTGTCTAATTGTTGTCAACATATAACTCTCCTCTACCTCCTTCCTACGGGCTACTCTAGTTTTCCTTTACTATGGGATGCTATAGGATACCATGGGATACTGGTATATGTTACTATGGGCTACTAATTTAGGTTTCTATGATATGTTATAGGCTACTATAGGCTACTCTATTTCTCTCCTAATTTTTATGTCTCTCTCTTTGCCATAGGTTGCTATAGACTGCTACTAGCTACTATAGGGTGCTCTAAGATACTATAAGGTACTCTTACATGCACTTTTTCTGGTTTATATATTACCTCTATAATTGGTTTCTATGCTAGAATGTTTTCTACTACTCACATTCCTCTTCTTTATAGCTACATTGAATGTTGTATTATTTAATACATCTTCCTTATTTTCATTCATATCTTTACAACAAAACTCACCTATCTCATCCTTTTGCCACCCAACTCTAAATGATAGACAAAATTTCAAATTTGAAAAAAAATTCATTTAATGATAGAAATTATCATGGTCGATAGGTGGCTATAGGAAGTCAAAATAATAATATTTTAATAACTAATTTCCAAGATCAACTTGCAGGTGAGGTGGAAAGATTAGAATAGTAGGTATAGAAATCTTCTTATTATACATATTTTAGGGCATATTATATTGGACAATAATTGGAGGTGGTGGTTAATTCCTATTCAAATTTATCACACAAAAACATAGACATTAAGGGCATGGGGTTCAATTAGATCAACCAGCATCTAGATGAACTAGAGTTGGAGTTAATCCCAATGCCCATGCCCTTTAAAGATCACACAACTCCCTTTATAGTTAGCTAGGTAAGAACAAGGACACCCAATCCAATCTTGAGAAATTCATGTCTATTTTAAGGTAAACGGCAGATAATATTAAGCTTGAACAAAAAATGGGAGCATAGATAGAAGCTTCTTCCATGGCAATCAACATCAACCATGCCAAGGCCATCACAATCTTGGTGTGATCTACACTTGTGACTACTCTTTCCTTCAACACAGCATGAATGAGGATGCCAAATCTTACTCTTCTTAGGAGTTTTGCTTCTTTACAAGATAAGCTAAAGAAGACATTTGAAATGAGAAAGAGATTATCATCATCGTCATCATTAAGGTTATTGCATGAGTTAGCGGGGGATAATATTGCACTCAAAAACCTCAAACGTTTTCTTAATTACACTTCTCAATTGCATCTTCCACTTCAACTCTCTCCAATCGACAAGGCACTCTATGATTTGGAGACCACTCTTCCCTCCTTTCAGCACAAAATCAACTAGCTATTCATGTTTCTTATCTCTTCTAGAGTTGTACTCATGAGCACCCTTTTTGTGTATAATTAGTGAGTTAGTAATATGAAGGAATGCTAAAAGAGGTTACCAAATTTCCCTTTTAAATATTTTGGGAGAATCAATTCTAAAAAATATATGGTGGTGTGGTGTAACACACATGGAGCAATTCTAAAAAAGTACATTTATGAATCGATGTTCTTAAATACAAAAATAAAAAATGGTGGTCACAATTCTCATGTGTTTCTGTATGATAATATATTCTTGTTCTAATTATTTATGTTTTTCTGGTTCTTTGACCTTAAAATCATTTAATAATTCTCAATTGTGAATATATAACTTTTTTTCTCATGAAGATTTGGTCGAGCACACTAAATTATTCATAGAAGTATAACACAAATTTAACTAGAATATAAGAGTTTTTTTATTTAAAGAATTCACAAAAGTATAACACAAGTCTAATAAAAATGCAAGTGGTTTTTTATTTTAGACCTTATAGATTCTAGGGTTACTAGATGATGTTTATATTTTGGTTTAAAGGATTTTTTTTAGATCACTAAATGAGATTTGGTCATGTTGAAGCTAATTTTTATGCCTCATACATAGCATACTTAGCCACTATTTATTCTTCATTTTTTATTAGGGTATATCAGTCTTCATTTGAAGCCTCATATATTGTTTGATAAAAATTTTAAACAATTGATCTCTCTTTTTTAGGTTCTAAAATTCTCATATTCTTTCCATCTTGTCTTAAAACTCTGCTAATTTTTCCACTAGAAAATAACATGGAATAGCTACTTTAATAGTTTTTAAATTTTATTTATATTAACATGTGGATAGTTAACTTAAATACACTATTTTTTTCTTTACCTCATAAAGTGATTACTCTCAACTCAAAATAAAACTAAGTCTATAGGCTCCACCATACAAATACCCATGTTTAATCCTACCACCATGTTTAATCTCACCAAGAAGAAGCTTAAGCTATAGTTCTCAATACATACATCTCCAAAGATTTATGCATCTTCGATGTTGAATAAATTTAACAAGAAAAATACCATGTAACTAAAGTTTTTATGCTATGGACTATGATTTTCCATGAAACAATCCAACACTGCAAATGCACACTTTTAACCCAATAACCCAAGAAAAACCCTACAAGAATAATATTTATTAATAATCTATTTATTTCAATTTGAATAGGTATCACTTAGGGATAAAACACTAATCTACACTTATTAGGATACCTAAAAGCTCTGCTAGAAACAAAATCTCCAGCATGGGATAAACACATTTAGCTAGAGGCAAGAGATTAGGCCCTAGAAAGAAAATTGTGATATTATACAGGTAACAAAGAAGCCATATGTGGCTAGAGGAAAGTGATTAGGCCCTCAAAATAAAATTGTGAAATTACACAAGTAACCAAATTAGTTAATAGTTTAAATAGATTTAAAGAGTCAAAATACAGGAGCATATTGGTATTTATATTCATACAAATAGGTTCCCAAGAGGCAAGTGAAAAACATGTCTATTGGCCCCCATAATGAAGATTGAAATTACACATATGACCAAAATAGGTTAAGGTATTAATGTTTAGGCTCTGTGAAGGCAAACCTCTAGATAAATAACATGTGATTTGGTGCATGTAGAGTAAATATTGAGGATCTAAACTATTAGGTTTCATACATCAAAGCATTTTCCTTATTTAATGTCTAAAAATAACCATAGTGGGTTGGAAACAATGATAACACTATTGTATGTGCATATCAATAGAAACATAAGAGGGTAATCCCATGTGTCTTAGGCATGAAAATGGAATCTGCATAACAATAACAATTATAAATATCAGAAATAGTTTAAAGCTTTGAGCTGAATAGGGTGTGACTAGTAGTACTTTTAGCATGTGCTTGAGTGATTATCAATTTGAAACCTACATCCTCAGGGCTTTCACTTACTCTACTATGGCTAAACTTTACTATGATGATAATGTGTTATAGTGGATGTGAATTTGAGTTAGAAACCTATATGTGGTGAGATCCAAATATGATGAGACATGAAGGTGATTAGTTTATTACCATATTATAACTCTAGATCTAGATGGAGATAATGAAACTGATTCCTATTATAAAAAAAATCTTGAATAGAATGAACTCTAGCCAATCTAACCGACTCAAATGAACTCTAATGAATCTAATTGAATCGAATGAGCTCTAATGATTCTAATTGACTTGAATAAGCTATAATGAGTCTAAATAACTTGAGTAAACACTAATGAGTCTAACGGAATCTACTCAAGAGACACAGTACTAGATTTTAAAAACATTTAAAAACAAAGAAGCAAATTTGCAAATCTGCCTCTTCATTCTCAATTATAACATTTAAATTTCATATGGAAAAAATTTCCTTTTTTTGGGCCAAAGTCAAAGCTCAAAATGTGGCTCTAGAGTTCAATATGCATTTGAGCCTCTATACTATCACATTCAAAATCAAATAAATAGATCAATCAAATTGAAGAAAATTAAATTAAGTATAACACAACCTATCAATGTATGTGATCAAATTATTACAACTACTAATATCTAATAACCATTAACTTTTACCCAAATTTGTATGCAATCCAGTCTTAAAAATTCACTATTAAAAATCCATACATAAATAGAGATAAATGTATTGATCAGATGACCCACCTGAGATAATTGATCAGGTAGAATTTTGATTTGCATGTGAAAATCTATAGTGATAGGGTTACAATTAGGAGTGAATTAAAATAGAGATAAAGAAAACTATTTGTAAATAACCCCATCATCAAAATAGATGGATCCATAAAATGCTAATTTAATAGTTTTTAATGTTTATTTATATTAACATGTGCACAGTTTACTTAAATACACTTTATTTGTTACTTCACAAACCACTTATTTCAACCAAAAAGTTCCCATAAATTATATATCTATTTTCACCTCTTCCTTAAAGGGAAGATAAAACATATTACTATTTTTGGAGTTCCTTCAATAATAAGCATAAGACTCTATTTGGCCACACTTCTACCCATATCAATTTCAATGTTATATTCTTAGACTTTGTTTAGTATTTTAAATATAGCATTCTTATAATTTTGTTCCATCAGTTGATATAATTCAAATTAATAGATCCCTTTTTAATTTAATAATTTTATAGCCTACTAATGAAAAAAGTAAATATTGAGGGCTACTTGCTTTAGAAATTAAGCTAAATATATTGTTTTGAAATCTCCTATAATTTAAGTTCTAATATTACTAATTAAAAAATAATAAAATTTATTTAAAAAATAATTTCATATAATTAATAAAAATGACTACTCAAAAAACACTCTTTACAATATAAGGATCTTACTTTAATAAATGAATTAAAATAATTTCATTTCGGATTTATTTTAGCTATTATAATGATGGTCAAAATTTAATAATGTTGAAGAGAATCACATGGAAGTCCTAAAAATACATAGAAAAAAGGTATTATAATAACATGCAAATAATAAAAATATGGATTTATATGAATTTATTTTGATGTAGATAGCTTTTACATACTTGTTGATTATATATTTCAATCATACACATTCATTTATAGAAATACTTTTTATTAAAACAATTATTAAACTACTTTCCTTTTAAACTTATTCATTATATAATTCAATCATACACATTCATTTATCAAAATAATTCTTATTAAAATGATTATTATTATTATTTTTAACCTCATCCATAATGGTGTGGAATTGTGATGTAAAAATATCCTTAGAAATATTTCATTTATTAGTGGTAGTTAATTATCTAATCTCAAAGCAGCTATATAACTCTTCTAACATATCAATACATGATCATATATTCTAAAAATCTAAAATAAAATTTTCTTTTCATTGGTGATTCCATAGATACACAAGTAGACTACAATTTTCTTCTTAGCATCAACTCAACCTTCATAGTTGATTCTAAACATTTTCTTCCACCTTGCTAGGTGAGAGTAAACCTATCTTATCTTTTTCAATTATTGCATACATATATCTCATATCTTATCTATTTTTGTACTTGTTTGAGTTATCCCACTTTATCTACTTTGGAGATATTATTTTCTTAGAGAGGATTTCTCTCACCAAATTTTTGATGTATTCTACTAAAATTACCTGATAAGTAACAAAAATAACTATAATATCTTTAAATATAATAAAACAAATTTTAAATAAAAGTTATAAATTTTAAATCATAGTCATTTTCCCTTTCCATTCTGACTATTAACTTATGACCTTTTTGAATACTTGACTAAATATATGGCTCAAATATATTTACAATCTTGCTTCATCTAAGATTTTTCATTGTCACAACAAAGAAATGATAGGAAATTTTTTAGATACTAAATTTTATAAATAATATATTCAAATATATTTGGCTGATAAAACTTTTGACTTAGACACATTGACTCCTTAGTCTCTAAAATAATTCCCTATACTAATAAACACATGAAGTACATACCCAAATTTATAAACTTGAAATATTACACAAATTTTATAATTAAAATAGATATTCGATGAAGGTAACAATATTAACAAATATTTCACACTTGATTTACATGGTAAATTCTACAAACTTTGTAAATGTCTATTAATTTAGATTGACAAGTAACCTAAAAAGATAGGTGTCCCAATAAAAAACCAATCCATATTCATTTTCAGCATGTGACCTAAAGAGATAGGTGTCCTAAGAATCAATCCTTGGCATCCTTATAAGGATTAGAAAATCCATCCTTGAAAATCATAGTGCATCATTGTGTGCATCTATGGGGATACATGTTTACACTTTTCAGTGAGTTAAACAATTTAGATATTTTATTAACACCACTAGTGATATTGTTTGGATGATCCCTTCAATGTTTTCCTAATTATTTGATAATTTGATATCATTAAAAAACTTGTCATTATAGTTCTAATTTCTAAATTAGTTATTCATTTATTTTTTGTAGAGATGAAATTATATTGTTTCTCATAATTCTTGGTGAGAAAGTTAGGGAATATATAATATTATATTAATGAAATAAGTTTTTTTAATGTTATATAGGAGAAAAAAACTTCTCATTTTATGAGGTTAAAAATGGGATTAGAGGTCCCACATTTGTACAAAATATGAAAGAAGTGAAAATATCTAAATAGATATAAGATTCACATAGGTGATCTATAAGTGTAAATGAATAACATAGAATACATAATGATCCCAGATCAATTGACAAAAGTGACATAGATATTAGGTGGGAAAACCTCCAATGAATGTCAAAAACCCACAGTGATTACTAAATGTTGAAACAATTCCCCCAATACATAAAATCTTCTCAATCTTATTTCTTCTTGAAATCTCTTCATAGACCAATATATACCAAATGAAAATATAAAACTTCTTCTTTATAAAATATTATGAGAATAATAAACATGTCTTGTTTGAGATATGTGAAAAATAGGTGTAAACCTACATTTAGGGGACTTTGTTCTAAAAAATATGGTGTAGTGGTGTTACACATATGGATCAATTTTTAAAATGTACATATAATAATTGATCTTATTA
>JARHVA010006433.1:547500-560000 GCA_037957365.1 Torreya grandis
TGGTGTCATAATATATGTCATGAAAAACCTCTTGTTTAAAATTATCCATTAAAAATAGCTTATCTTATTTCTTTCTTACATTTCCATAATTCCTACCAAGCACATATTATGACAAATGATGAATGTGTATATTTTAATTTGATATATCTACTAGTGTATTTATATTAGAGTATTATAAATTAGTGATTGATTGATTACATTATATCACAAGGTATATTTAATTCCTATATTTGTAAAATGATTACATGTTGTCCATGAGGAGCATATTGCTATTTTGAATACATTATTTATCTTTTAATTTTCTTGGAATCATATACTTGTTCTTATATTTATTACATATTAGGCCCATGTGGAGAAATTTATTCTTGGAATACATACTTTCATGATGATATATTATTATGATAGATATTGATGCTTTCATTTCCTATCTTACACATGATGCATGGAATCCTTTATTTTGAGATATTTTATTCATAAGTAGTTGAAAACTCAAAATGGGGATAAATATTATGTTAATTATTATTTTTACATCCTAATACTTAGGATATTTACTAATTATTTTTTTCATTCATGTGAGGGTAGTGGCAAATTGATGTTTTAATATATACCAAACAGACGGTAATTATTACCATGACAAGAATACATATATGACATTTTCTAGCCTAATTTAATTTATATTACTTAATATATACTTAAATTATATTTGTATTTTGATAAAATATATATTAAAAAATGCATGAATTTTTACCACAAGTTCAAATATTTGGATTACTACAAAGGTATTTTCAATTATATTTTAAACTATGAATGAATTTTTGGCACAGGTTTAAAGACTTGGATTACTACAAAGGTATTTTCAATTGTCACTAATTTTAATATGAGAGAGAATTCATACAAGGGAATCCTAAAAATTTAAATCCATTTAAATTACACCATTTATGATTTATATAATTTATCTAGATTATATTTGTGAATGCATATCTATGCATATATAATCCACACATAGTTGTGCCATATAAAAATATTATTCTGAGTGATTTTGTCACTAGTTTAACTATACATAGTCCTTGAATCATTCCCGTCTTGTCCAACACCAATATACAAGTCACATAACCTTTTATATTTGATCACCTTGTTGAAAATCCTATCTTCATGTTCTTTCTATGCAATACCATGATCCATGCTCCATTTATCTAAATATTAAACCATGCACTCCACCTATTAGGTGTAGAGCTTGTAAGTTTCAAACAATTTTCTATTGTGGGGTTAAGAAGTGGTACACCTTTCATAGGTAATGGGTCATAAAATTTTAATATGAATGTTATCTATTTAATTCAATGTAATTATATTTTAAGTGTAGTAAAAAATCCATCTAATTTTCATAGCTTACACATCACTATGCCACTCCATGTCATGCTTTAAAATTATAAATAACATTTAGCCTTAATGTAACACCATTAGATTTACTATGTTGTTTAGTCTCTATTCCAAAATTCTAAATTACATATGGACCCAGTGGACACTCTACAACATGTTGCACCATGAAAATGTAACATTTAAATCACATTTTATTTAACAACATCTATCAACAAAATCCACACATATTAGTCAAACAATGTAATTTTTAGATGCTAAAGAGTCACCCATGGAAGGCCAAACACTTCGACATCCATGATGGTTATTTGGCCTTGAAGACATTGTAATATATGTATACACATCTACATTACTAAAAAACTTGAAAATAGTAATGAATTAGACAAAATATACATATTTCTCAATATTATTCCATGATAAAACTATCATAATAGGCCAGTAGGTGATCTTCTAAAGAGTGAGCACACAAGTATTCTGCAATGATGATGATCCTGCTTGTATTTAGAAACATGCAAGAAGATGTGCATTAATTACCTATTGTATTGAACTACCTTGCTTAGCAATTATTTGATATATTAAAATAGCTTGGTGAAGTTGAATATAAAGGAGTAGGGGGAGTTAATTTATAAGATAATCCATTATGGGACTAAGTGTAACTCACTATGGAACTCATAGTGGTACTTAGTGGAACTCTAGGTGGAACTCACCCTCTCACTCACATAACAACCTATCACACCTAAGTAATCTAAAGATACATGTGTAAGGATTATCCATTTAATAAGAAAATGGAATCATGAATATACTACACCAACACCCCACTTAAGCATAGCTTAGGTTGGTAAAAAAAAAAGATGGGTCCTAACAACAAGGCCTAATGAGGTACCCATGTACAATGCAACTCTCTATAAGTAGAGTAAATAGATAAAATCTAATGGGAAAAAATTGACCCCAAAAAAAGAGGGAAAGAAAATAAGGTAGGACTAGAAAGTCCCACACCAACACCCCCCTTAAGCATAGCTTAGGTGAGATATAAAATTGGGTCCGAACAGTGAGACATGATGAGGTACCCAAGTACATAATTATCATCCTAATATCCTACAAAATATGAAAGATGTGTGTCTCCACAAAGAAGAGAGAGATGGTAAGTACAAAATGTCACATGATAAATGTTATAGTATGTCCCTCTACAACAAATGTTGTATATTCCTTTTTAAATAAAGAAACCATAAGCTATCTAATGATAAATTACCACTCAAGTGGAATGCATATATGAATCATGAAGTAGATCTTGGAAAATTCTCAAATGTCTCCCTTATAATGATTTAATATGTTATAATCTGATTAGATATCACATGACTAATTGTAGAAGATGGAAATGAAGAAGCATACAATGAAGTGGAGAGAACAACTAAATAAAAAGATAGACATGGAACATTTATTGAAAGAATTTCCATGGGAAGAGGTGAAAAAGCTCAACAAATGTTGAAACTGAAGACTGGTCTATAAATGAAGCACTCATATTTTTAAGATGAACATCCATAAGAATATATAATTCATAAATATTATAAATGTATATGATCTCATTAATGTCAATAAATTCCTCCAACATACAAGTCTGTGAAGGCTCTCAAAGAGCAAAAATCTGCATAGGAATGAATGTAAAGTCTATAATGAGATAACAAAGGTCTAGAAAAATCTCATCCTATAGTGGGGGATCAATAGAAGGAAGAACACTATCCACTATGGATATATCATCATAAGAAATAAATGTGTGAGCAGACACTACAATCAATAGTCTTAGAAGAGATAATAGGAAGAGGAGGAGGTGGTGTGATGTAGGTCATAGTAGGATCTTTGAAAAGAGACTTTATGATGCTCCAAATAGTGAAGGGACACCCTATATATTTCACATGGTGATGAATATCCATGGAGACATGTAGTAATAGAATGTAAAAAACCTTGTCACAAGTATTAGCCCACTTATTAAATCAAATATGATTAGTGGGTGCAAGAATCTATCCATATAATAATGGAATACAATTCTTGTGTGTGAATAAGTGTTCTATGTAAGCATGCAAAAAATCATAATTATCCTTACCAAGAAGGATCACTTGAGATGAAATAACTCTCCTCCTATGGAGTCTCTCCAATGGGGTTAACATGACTGAGAGAAGACACTAGTTAAGTGCACAACTACATGAAACAAAATGTAATGAACCACTAAAGAATGCTCATGAATGGGACATAGAGAATAGATGACAATGAATCCATGTGGGCAATTAGTGTTAGATTAAAGGAAAATAATGATGCATATTCTAGATATGCACTTCAGACTGGGACAAAAATAAATCCATATAGATAAGAGTAATAAATGCATGAAGTATGCTATAGAAAGTAGTACATCCCATAGCATAGGTATCCCTCCCAAAAAAAATAAAAATAAAAAAATAAAAAAATGGCTCTCTATAAATTTAATAATTTTTACAAAACAAAGTAGATTGATGCATAAAAAATTAAAAAAACATGAAGTTTTGAAAAAGATGACATTCAATTTTGAGATACCGATCAAAAATTTTAACATGAGGGATAATGGGAAGATGAGGGATAATGAGGGCTAGTGATAGTGTTATAACGTAATAATAAAATGAATTAGTGATTCAAGAAAATTAGGGTCAATTATGGTGTTTTTATTGAAGTTGAAGGTTGATAAGGGAGTGATTGGTAGGATTAGGGATGATGGTTGATAATGAAGGAATGACTAAGTACATTGAGGGAGGATGATGGTTAATGATAGAGTGATTAGAGATGACAAGGGGAGATTATGAGGTCCATATATATAGATGAAGACTCAGTTAATTTATTATATTAATTAGTGAAATAAAGTATATGGGAACTCACCCATCCCTATCTGTATTTTATGAGGGTGATGGGTGTAGAATGTTTGAGTTTACAGTATTTTATTCATGGTCTTAACACATTTGTTTATTTCCCTACCACTTTTTGTCAAATATGAGTATGACTGAAATGAATCAATGCCATATATATAGAGAATATTTACTCCAAATGAATGAATCAATGTGAATCATGTCACATAAATTATATATTTTTATCTTTTGATTATAAATAATAGGAATGAATGATATGGGTTAACCATATTTTGTCAATGAATAAAAACCTGATCATGCCACCACCCACCACTTTATAGATATATAGTTTCATTGACATAGAAATATTAATAATTTAATTGGTATAATATGTATTGGTAACCCAATCCCAAAAAAATATTTAGATATAGATTTAGAGTGAATAGAGATATGGGCCAAGGTTTTTTAGTGCTATCAAATATATCTAATTCAATCTATCTATTGAATAATTCTAATAATGACTGAACAAGTCTTTAAATGATCAATGCTACAAAATTACATACATAATATGTATGAGATGGCCAAAGTGACATAATGTAAATATTTACTGACATGATATGAATGATTTGTGTGGTACAATATATATCTATATCATGCAAAAAAATAAGGTCATCTTTATACATATTCCATTATGTTGATGTGATGCATAATGAAATTTAGGTGTGGGTAACATAATGTGAGGGTTAATTCACAGCATATAAATATGATAATTGGTTTCAAATAATTAAAATCATTTAATATAATTCATTATTTACGCATTACATTATTATGTGGGTATATTGTTTGTATTTACCTTGGTCATAAGAAGATATAGTGTTTTTGTGTCACTTTTGGCCTATAATTGACATAAATGGGTGGTTGGGTATTCATGGGTCACCAATGTAACATATGTTTTTTCATGTACACCACTTTGACATGAATTTAAATTGAATTTACGTGACCAATCCTAAATGTGGCTCTAATAATCTATATTTACCATAGTCACTAATGAGTATGGTGTTGTTGTGTCACTTTTTTCCCATAATGGAATATATGATTGGTTGGGTGTGTGTTGGCTTGTAAAATTTGATTTTAACAAATGTAGGACTCCTAACAATGCTATAAATCAATATAAGAGGTTATAAAACCTAAAAAATTATGATATATTTACCCAAAATGGATATCAATTAAAAAATTTATTCCTTAAAATCCTTGGTTTCAATACTAAAATCTTAAAAATACATAAGTACTACCTAGACTAGATTTTGAAAAGCTATCTTACACATCAAAATGTGTGTAATTATGAGGCCTTCAATATTAGATGTAGAGTGACCCTAATTTAATATATTAACTAAAATAAATTGAAATTATAATTAAATGTAAACTTATACTTAACATTTATTTTTAGTAAATGAATACCCTCCCCCACACCTTCTAATGCATCCCCCTTTTGAATTTTAGCCACTCATGACTTCACTAGACCATATTGTTTACATGTTTTGGTTATTTTACATTTCAAATGCACACATTTTTTCAATATGAATTTGTATATGAATTAATACATACGTGATAAAATGCATACAAACTATGGTCTATTTGAATTCAGAAGCCAAGCCTTTTAGCTTGGAATAACTTGGATTTCCAAGGTAAAATCTTTGACCTACCAACACACAACCAAGTCTGAGTGTTTTGATAAAAAACAAAAATTTAAAATTCCATCACCAAATATACTATGAATTTTAATGATCCAATTCATAAAATTAGTATCACAATAATGAGCATGCTCTGCCCTTTCCAAATATATGACTTTTTAGAAATTTGTACTATTTCAATGTTTCTATATATGTTAATTTGTAACTATAGTGTTTTTAGGCCTATAAATGTGAAAATATAATGCCTATATATTATTTCATATATATTTTCTCCTTCATACAAATGCAAAAACAATTATATGGATACAAACTAGGACTAATTCTACACACATTAAAAGAAATAGTTTTCATTTTATAATGATAGATAAGGGGTTGCACGGTTGGACATCCATGGTTTTTGTCAATTTTGAAGATATATTAACTTTCAATACTAATAAAAAAAATCTTGAAAATTTATTAAAAATCATAGGTTGCAAACTAGATGATCATATCCAAAGTTTCACCAAATTAATTTAAACAATATTAAATGATGCTCAAAAAATGAGGGGCTGTAAGGATAGCTATCTACTCTATTTTTGTTTAAAAAATTTGAGTTCATACTCAAATTTTACATTTTCAACCTAGTTATATTTATCAAATTTTAAATAAAAATAGTGTTTTAAAAACTAGACTCAAAATTATACAATTCATATTCTTACACCATCATTCAATTTTTAGTGTAGGCATCTGAAATTCTCTATAGAAGCTCATATTTACCAATTTATAGGGAAAACATCTCTAGAATATGCCACTTTTTAATCCCAAAACTTTGTGCACTTACACATTACTTAGGATCCTACTCCCTATGATCCTTTGAATATTGTTTTTTTAATTCAATTGTTCTCTTTTGCCTATGTGATAATCTCTTTTATGATTGATTTAGGAGGTGTAGAATGTCTAAAACTATGTTTTTTGGATATTTTTGTGCACTTAATAAGGGAACACTACTTTCCAAAAAAATTAGTTGTAATCCTCCTCAGAGAGTTTTATTCTTATGTCTTCCACCATAGACTTATATTCTTATTCTTTGATGATCTAAGCTATAAAAGGTCATACTCAAGAGGAATATTTGTGACATTTATTTCATTGAGCTAGGGATTGGTGTTACTAATCTTTTTATTTAGTGGTGGAGGTGGTGTCATCCTCTACATTAGCTCTTTCCTTTTATTTGTAGTAGTTTTTGAAGGGGATACAAATGAATATATTAGTTCTTACTATTGTCCATGCACTTATATTTGTATATTAATCTCTAAAGATTATGTAAATGGTTATTATTCATCTATAAGGATATATCATAGGGCTGATATGATTATAGTGACCAAGGATTTTTATCGCATGACTCCCATTTATATTTGGTTGTACTTATTATTTTTAGCATATGTTACATTGTCAATCGACTTTGATTTAAATTTAAATTTATACTCAACTATCATATATTACAATATAAATAATATTTCAAATTTTTATACTTGTTAAATAAAAAATAAGTTAAAAAACCATGATGAATAAATGATTTGCTTATGATATGGAGGACATAAAATTGACATAATAATGTGTCATTCTATATAGTATAATGAACAATCATTTGAATAGTAAGAAATGACTAATAGATACATAATAAAAGTGCAATAAATATTCTATCCATAATATATGTTGAACATAATGTAACAAACATGTCAATATGAGAGCGAAATTTATTTATGCATGTCTTTTTAGGTGAAATTTTATCACTGACTCTTGAAAATAGTGATTGAATAATTTTAATTTAAAATAAAAATTATAAAATACTTCTACAACATTTATATCTAAGTCAATATAAAAACATAATCATTTTTTCAATTGATATTAAAAATTTAAAATATTTTATCTTTGAAAACTATATGTATGTATGATCGATAGGCTAAGGTTCATCAAAATGATTTGATTAATAAGTGTGCAAGATATATTAAACAAAAGTAAAAGTACACTTATCAATTAGAAAAACAAATACATAGAAGATTTGTTAAAAATGTAGTAAAAAATTAAATAAAGATCTTCCTATATAAAAAATGAATCAAATTACATAAAGCAATGGATCATTTTCATGGGGTTTTATAGATATATATTTAAATTTTATTTTCCACTCTAAGAGAAGATAACAATGTTGGGAAAGAGGTCCAAAAATAGTATAGAAGAGAATCTAAAAATATGATTGTGAACCATTGAAGTGATAATAATTAGACTCCCCTAATATTTATTGACAATAATCAAATTATTTTGATAGTGATAGTCAATCCCAAATATTATATTCCTCTTCTCATAGTGAATGTCTTGATAATATCAATTTAAAATTCTACAAATACATTCATATACACTTGCTTGGTAGAAACCTCTCCTATATCGATGAATCGGAGTGTGAACCAACAATAATGTCTAATTCATAGGAATGATGCATTTCAAATAAATAAAAAGATATGATAGTATTATAACACATTTTATTTTTCATACTATTGAGAATAGTAGGAATCACACTTCTAAGTCCATCCTTAACTAGCTAGTCATACATTGTTTTATTGTTGAATAAAAAGATAGAGCTTGGTAAACATAAATGTTTTGGTGGGGTGAAATTTAATTATGTTTCACTTACACATTTACCCGAAGCAATTGTTAAATATCTATAAAATTATAGGTGATTCCCATTACAGATTTTTAATTTTCATTAATTTTAATTTAAAGTGGTTGGCCACATGGTGCTTAGTAGGGGACATGATAAACATGCATGGGTAGTGGACAAGATGCTAGTGATAAATTTGATTATTCATTGTGTTTACCATGCATATAATTAAGTTTTAATTTATAGTATTTATAATGTAAATTGGTTGGCCATATGCAGTTTAGCCATGGCATTTGAGAGTTGTTTCTAGTGGGGGTGGAAACCATGTGGATAATCAAGAGTTAGGGGACTGATATGTCATTATAATAGAGGTTAAAGTGGGAGACAAAGAGAGTGAATCATAGATATGACTATATTTTTTGTGAAAAATTATATTCTTCTAGTTGAGATTGATTAATTGTGTCTACCTGGGATGCTCCATCATGATGAGTTATATAAATCACGTTAATTGGTTGGTAGGAAGGCAATAGATAATTCAAGCTCTATAATGAGAATAATTATTTATCTTCTCTCATGTCTTATCATATCCATGGTCTCACATTATCCTAATAAGAATAAGCATCATAAGTAGTCAAAGAGCATGCCCTTAATCCTATAGTGCCACTCAATCCTCACTGATTCCCATGATTAACTTGCTAGTGAAGTGGAAATATTGAAATAATAGGAAGAGTTTTATTCTTCTTCTTCATCATATTTTGGGGTAGATTTTCTTGGCCAATAATTAGAGGTGGTTCTCAATTCTTATTTTAATCTATCATAAATAAACATAGACATTAAGATCATGGGGTGTAGGTGGATGAACCAGCATGTGGATGACATGGTCCATTTACTTGACATGTGCAATATGTTGAGGGATAGAATCTCATAAATAATGAATTAGTAAATGTGTGTGTAGGTAGCCAATAGAGGCCTTATCTTTGGAGTTAATCTTAATGCCCATGACCTTAATATATAAAAAAACTCCCTTCCCAGTTGGCAAGGGAAGAGCAAGGATACCTAGTCCAAGATTGAGAAATGCATGTCTATTTTGAGGTGAATGGAAAATAATCTTATCATTGAGGAAAAAATAGGAGTTGAATCTTTTGCGATATCCATTAACATCAACCATGCCAAAGCCATTGTTAATAACTGATGTTGATCATCCCCATCTACAGAGGTGTATATCATGCAAGGAGTTAGAGTTATTTTCCCACCTCGATGAAGAATTTAGATAGTTAGTTTTCATTATAATTTTCTCATTTAAGTTTAAGTAGCCTTTTATTTTTTGTGGAGCTACTGCTAGCTTTCTTGGACAGTGAACAATGCATGTTTATTTTTTATTTTTTATACTATTTTAAGAAAATATCTACATAAAATGCTATGAACTATTCTATTATAGAGGCTGAGTCCTATATTTAAAAGTTTCATCTCTTTTCATTTTATGTCTTCAAACTCTAATACATATATAATAAATAATATAGAGTATTATTGCATATTTCTGGCTTGTCTCTAGTGTAAGTGTTTTGTTCTAGTTTACTATTATTTTATTATATTTTTATAATTAGTTTATCAGTTCGTTGGGTTTGGACAAAATATACATACGGTATTAGAGTAGGTATTTTAATTTAGGTTAAAGACTTAGTGGTTGGAATTCCACCACAATTTTATCATGTCAAATTTTAACTCCTTGCCCATTCTAGATTTGGATGGAAATGAGTAGGATTATTGGTGTATCAAAATCATGACATTTTTGATAGGAAAATATTTGTGGGATGTTTTTCAATCAGGTTATATAGAGCCAACTAATTGGAATACCCTCACAACCACTAATAAAATAACTAAGAAAGAGTCTAATATGAAGAATGCTCAAGCCTCATTTCATATTCAAATATCTTTATATAAGATCTTATTTTCAGGAATTGTAGGAGTAAAGACATGTGAGGATGATTGGAAGACTCTAAGAGAAGCTTACCAAGGTAATGATCAATTAAAAGTTGTCAAGTTACAAACATTGAAGAGAGTATTCAATAATATGAAGATGCAAGAAGCTAAAAGTGTGAGTACTTATTATATCAAAGTAAAATATGTGGTCATTAAGATGGCTAAACATGGTGAAATTGTGAACAATAAGGTTTTAATCAAGAAGGTGTTGAGGACTCTCACACTAAGGTGGAACCATGCTTCCATAATCATAGAAGAAATTAATAATTTGGTTACCCTTCAATTTGATCACCTAGTTAGATATTTTATGTCTCTTGAAGAAATATTAAGAGATTCATTTGAATCTAGTGATGAGAAAGCCTTTTCCTCCAAATAAAAACTCACAAAGAATGAAGATGCCAATTGTAGTACAAAAATAAATCAAAGCCAAGGTAGAGGTTAAAATAAGAATTACTCAAGAGGAAATAGATATATAGGTGGTTCACAAGTAAGAGGTGGTTTCAAAAGAAGAGATAGAGGCCAATTTGATGAAAGAATTTTCCAGTGTTACCATTGTAACATGTATAGCCACTTTGAAAGGGATTGTAGATTAAAAAAAGTTAAAACTATTCATTATGCTTAATAAGGTGAAGATAACCCTATATATATTTATTTTTATCCTATGCCAAAGATAAAAATAATATTAAAGATGTTTGGTATTTAGAATATGGATATTCTAACCATATTTCAGGAAATGAGAAGTTGTTTTCAACAATGAATGAATGTTTCAAATCCAAGATCTAGCTCGGTAATGACAAATAATTGGAGGTTGATATAAAAAGAGCTATGGATGTTCATATAATATAAGGTATGAAGAGTGATAAAGACATTTATTACACTCCATAATTGAAGTATAATTTATTGAGTATTGGATAATTATGTGAGAAGAATTAAAAAATGTAATTGAAAATCAATAGTGTATAATTTATGATAAGAATCAAGGCAATAGGGTGGTTATAGTTGTGCCTATGACAAAGAATAGGATGTTTCCATTAAATTTTGGTTAACATAATAGTATACTTTCCAATATGGCATATGAGGATACAAGTTGGGTGTGGCATCTTAGGTATGGGCATTTAAATTTTCATAGTTTGAAGATTCTAACATCAAATGGATTAGTTTTTGGTTTGCCTAAGGTTGAGGAGCACAAGGAAGTTTGTGAAGGATGTGATAAAGGAAAAAATGTAAGAGAGAAATTTTTCAAAAGGTAATGCATGAAGGACCCATTATCCACTTTAGTTAGTTCATTCAAACATTTGTGGTCCTCTGTAGACAAAGAATTTGGGTAAATATTCATATTTCATTACTTTTATTGAAGATTACTCATGATAATGTTGGGTTATTTTTTGAAGACCAAAGGTGAAGCTCTTGAGGCACTAAAAAGGTTTAGAACCCTTGTTAAAAATGAAAAATGGTGTAGTATCTAATGCTTGAGGACTGATTGTGGAGGATAATTTTGTTCAAAACCCTTTCAAGGTTATTGAGATATGCATAGCATCAAAAGATAACTCATCATTGCCTAAAAACCTCAAAAAAATGGTGTGGCTAAAAAGAAGAATTGTATAGTGGTAGAGATAGCGCGAAGCATGCTAAAAATAAAGGGATTAAACAATTCTTTTTGGCAAGATGCATTTATTACAAAAATACATATTTTTAATCAGAGTCCCGCTAGTGCACTTGACATGATGACTCTACATGAATCTTGGTATGGGAATAATCCAAATGTTATTTATTTTATTTTTTTGGTTATTTAGCCTATGTTCATGTTCCTAATCAAAAGAAGCAAAAGTGAGATCCCAAAAGGGAGTCATGTATTTTTGTTACATATAAAATTAGGGCTTATAGGTTATATAATCCTCTCATTAATATGATTATTGTGTCAAGAGATGTGATTTTTGATGAAGGGGGAGCTTATGGCCA
>JARHVA010006433.1:575000-580000 GCA_037957365.1 Torreya grandis
GTTTACAAATAATATTTGGAGGAGTGATATGGCATATACAAATAAATGCAACTTGTTATTTTTTATTAGAAACAAACTTAAGTCAACTTTACCATCAACATAATTGATGTTAATGATTAAATATTGAGATAAGTTTAAAATTAAGATTGAAATAAGAATGTATTTAAGAGTCTAATAAATGTAAATATAAATAATAAATTACGTTCAATATATGCATGTTATACGAATATAATTAAAGGTGGAATGAAATGCAAAAATGTTGTATTGAAAATTATATAGAATGTTAAAAATTTTCATTGAATGTCATAGCATTTGAAATTTAATTGAATGTTGTAGTATTTAAAAGAGTATATAAAACTAGTTGATAACTATGTTGAAATGTATTAAAGTAAAAAATAACACAAAATAATATACATATAAATAATAGGACTATAATGTAATTTTTTTCACAATGAATTATAAACATGTCAAGAAAGAAAAAGCAATGCGGAAAAAAAGAATTCAACATATATATATATATATATATATATATATATATATATATATATATATATATATATATATATATATTGAAAAACATAAATTTTATACCTAGTGAAAATTTAAAATGGTATACTAAGGATTTTGATCAATATGTTTAAAGTATCATAGTATTTTTAATTTAAATACATTGTCATTTTAAACTTTGAATTAAAATGAGAAACTATCCCCTATTTAGAAATAGGTAAAATGTACAAGAGATTTCCAATGATGATCCAATCAATAAAAGGTATTTAAAGTATTAAGCATGACATCTTAACTAATTATTTTTCACATAAAAACATCCACAACTTTTCAAAAATGACTAGTGTCTCAAATATTTTTTTGAAGTTTCTACCGTAAAATGAAACCAAATACTTCAATTTTTTTTTTATTTCCCCTATATATTTTGCTTGATATTTAAAAAGAATAAGTTACCTCCTCCTTTCTCCATTTACATATTTTAAGTTTGCTTTATTTGAATTATTTCCTTGAATTTATTTCATTATTTATATTCTCCCTGGTCTTTCCATTTTATTTTCTATTTTGGCCCTTATGCTCATGTGGTTTATTCTTATTGTACATAGTCATCCC
Organism: Torreya grandis; assembly: GCA_037957365.1. Classification (NCBI taxonomy): domain Eukaryota; kingdom Viridiplantae; phylum Streptophyta; class Pinopsida; order Cupressales; family Taxaceae; genus Torreya; species Torreya grandis. The sequence continues at coordinate 576,114 of JARHVA010006433.1, forward strand.
TATTTATTCATTTAATTATCCCCTATTGTACAATACGTTCAAGGCAAGCACATAGTATCCAAGAAAATCAAGTCACATATAAAGACAATTAGTTCATCATTTCATGTTTGTAGTGATGACAATGTGTTATTTCTCACATTTCTATATGAGAAAGTCATGACATATTAAATATTAGATTAATAAAAAATAGTTTTATTTTAATGTTGTATGTGAGAAAATATTTTATGTTGTTTTTTAATTTTATTTGTTTTAATTTTTCAAATTTTGTTATATTTTTAAATTATATTATTATTTAAAAAAATGTAAGATACATTGTCATATTTTTTCCTTTTGACAAGTGTCAAATAAATTTTAGAAAACCATTTATAATTTTATTAATCCTTTTTTTATCACACCTTACAATATTTATATTCAAAATTTCTATGCAAATTTTCAATCAAGTAATACCATATTTCTTATCTAAGTGAATGTTAAACTTAATGTGAAACTTCACTAGTTTTATATTTTTTATATGTTTAGATTATAAATATAAATATATTTACACATGAATAAACTTGGAGTAAAGACTGAGGTCTTATGAATCCTCCCAATTCTTAAAACTATCATGAATAATATTTAAGAATATAAAAAAATACATATATATTTTTAACACATTTTTTCATAGAGGAGAAAGAAGATAAATATATAATTTAAATAAATTTTGAAATAAATTTGTTATTACAATGATATGTGATAACATGATGGGATAATATGATGTTAATTTTTTGAAAAATAATTTTTGTATGCATAATGAAAATATAAAATGGTATACAAAGGATTTTGATGTATATTTTCAAAGTATCAGAGTATGCTTAATTTAACTACTTTTTCATTTATGTATTTGAATTAAAATGATAAATTATCCCCTATTTAGAATTAGGTAATATGTACAAAAGGTTTCCAATGATGATCCAATCTATAACTTATATTTAAAATATTAAACATGACAACTTAACTAATTGTTTTACATATAAAAAGATCAAAAAATCTTCAAAAAGGATAACTAGTGTCTCAATTTTTTTTTATAGAAATTTCTAACATAAAATCAAACCAAAGACTCTTAAGTTTTTTTTCTTTCCCCTTTATATTATGATTGATATTTAAAAAAATAAGTTACCTCATCCTTTCTCCGCTTGCATATTTTAATTGTGCTTTACTTGAATTCTTTCCTCCAGTTTGTTTCATTATTTATATGTTCCCTGGGCTTTCCATTTTATTTTCTATTTTGTCTCTTATGCTCATGTGGTTCATTATTTTTGTACATAGTCATCCTTGTTTATGCCTTTAATTCTCCCCTTTTATACAATACCTTCAAAATTATTCACCTGTTGATGTAGGTTTCATTTCCTATAAGATAATTCTCATGAGATTGTAAATATAGATGCATCATTTATATAAAATAAATGTACATGCACATGATTATGGATTCATAGTAAGACATGGGCTTTATGTTTTATATTGGGACATTGTGTGGGGAATCTCTTAGCCTCAATTTATGTTATATATTTTTTAATTTTATTTGTCATATTTAACTCCTATGATAATTATATATTTTGGTATATATTTCCTATTGCATGTACCTTTCATATTTTAGTGCTTTCTTGTACTCTCATATTATTATTGTAATTGATCTTTCCTTTTTTATTTATTTGTGCATAGTAATAGATGTATTTTATTATTATATGTTAATTTCATTTGAGTATTCCCAATTTATTTAATTGATGTGATTTATTTTTTACATTCATTCTTTGTTTTCAGTAGGTTAGATATGTGTTCCTTTCTTGTCTCTATATACTCTACATATTTCTTGTATTTATTGTGTTATCATTGATTACTTTGTGTGACTTCATTATTTTTATGTTTACATTTTATATTATGATTATTATAGTTTATTTATATACTCTATGAATGAAATTATTTACTCTATGTGCTATCATGTTTACTTTCTATGTGACTTGATTTTCTTACATACTATGTGTTTGCCTTGTTTTATTTGTTTACTCTATATTTTATATACTTGATTTGTGCTTGGTGTGCCCTCATTGTCTGATTTATTTGCAATAGATTATTATAAGAGTGGTGTAATGATCTATCTCATGAAAAACTTTACAAAGATCCATTAGAAATAGTTTCTTTTCATATCCTTGCTACATTTCCATTATTCCTACCAAGCATATATTGGGGAAGATAATGCATGTGTATATTTTATTTTAATATATCTAATAGTGTACTTATATTGGATTATGCTAATTTAGTAATTGATTGATTACATTTTCTCACAAGGGGCATATAATTTTGATACATATAAAATGATTACATGTTGTTCATGATGAGCATATTGTTACTGTGTATACACTACTTATCTTTTACATTTTATTAGAATCATATACTTGTGATTATGATTATTAAAAAATAGGATTGTGATAATAAATTTATCCATGGCATACATCCTTTCATGATGATGTATTATTATGTTAGATATCAATGCTTTCATTTCCTATCTTACACATGATGAATGCAATAGTTTTTTTTGAGCTATTTGATTTATAAGCTAGTTGCAAACTCAAAATGGGGATAAATATTATGTCCATTCTTATTTTTACATCCTAAGACTTAGGAAATTTACAAAGTATATTTGTCCTTCATGTAAGGGTAGTGGTAGACTAATTTTTGGATACATACCAAATACATGATAATTGTTTCCATCACAAGAATACATATATGACATTTTATAGCATTATTTAATTTATATTACTTTAAATTTACGTAAATTAGATTTGTATTTTTATAAGATATATAATAAAAAATGTGTGCATTTTTTAACACAAGTTAAAAGACTTGGATTATTATAGGTATTTTCACTTGGTACTAATTTTAATATGAGACATACTCATACAATGGCATCCTAATAATTTGAAGCTATTTGAAGTGTATCATTTTTTATTTATATATTTCATCATATTATATTTATTAATTCTTATATATGCATATGTGATCAAAACATAGTTATGCCATTCAAAAATATTATATTGAGTGTCTTGGTTGCTTGTGAAACTATGCATCTAGTCCTTCTATCATTCCCCTCATGTGAAACACTAGGTAAAAACTCATATAAATTTTTATCTTTAAACACCTTCATGAAACTCCTAACATCATTTAATTTTTACATAACACCACAATCCATGTTTCATTGATATAAATTTTAAACCATGCACTCCAATCATTAGGTGTATAGCTTGTAAGCTTCAAAGGAATTTACATTATGGAGTTAAGAGTCGGTACACTTTTCATGGGGTAATGGTTCATGAAATTTTAAGATGAATAATATTAATTTCATTTCATTTAACTCTATTTTTTAAAGTAGAAAAAAATCCATGAATTTTTCATAGCTTGCACATCCCTATAATACTCCATGTGATGCTTGAAAAATATACATAATGTCAACTATTAATGTAACACCATTATATTTACCATTTATTTAATCCTTATTAAAAATATATACATTACATATCTAAACCAGGTGGATACTCTACACCATGTTGTACCATAAAAAATGGAACTTTAAATCGCATATTATGTCACAAGATCTATCATCATAATCAACACATTTTAGTCAAACCATGTAGCTTTTAGACATTGAAGACACACCCAAGGAAGGCCAAGAAATTCAACCTTCATGATAGTTATTTGGCCTTGAATACATAATAATCTATTTATACACATCTACAAGTTACTAAATACCAATAAAATAGTAGCGAAGTAGACAAATATACATACATGTAAAAACCACATAGGTTAACTTTTTTTAATTCAAATCTATCACATTGTTTATTCTCCATGTTATTCAA
>JARHVA010006433.1:585000-610000 GCA_037957365.1 Torreya grandis
AAATAAAATAGATGCATAAAAAATAATACATGTTATGATTCAATAAATATTATGGTATATATAGCATATTTATGATGCAATGACTACCCAAAGTTATTATTATTTTCCCCCTCATAATTTACATGCAACAACTGTGCAAAGTTCATAATATTTTCCCCTTAAGAACAAGAAGATTCTCTTAAGGGATGTGTCAGGTCACCTGTAAGTTTTAATTTTGAGGGATGATGAAGGGTGGATTAAGGAAATTATTATTTTTATACACCCATAAGTACATTACCTCAAATATGGTGCATTGATTTTGACACACAGTTTAAAAGTTAAGCACTATAGTGACCAAAATTTACACACTAAAGTAAGTTTTGGATGCAAGAGAAAACATGCCATAATTTTTTACTCATTTAATGTGGAATATATACTCAAAGAGATGATTATAAGACTCACCTATAAAACTGTAAGAGTTCATTATACATCTCTACCCATCATGATTTGTGTGCATTGACTATGCAAAGTTTCCCTTAAGAGAAAGAATATTTTATAAAGGGATGCATCTAGACACATATAATTTTTAATTTTAGGGTTGCTATAGGGTGGATGAATGTAATTATTTAATTTATACATTGATCAAGATGTGACTACGAAGATGGTTCATTAATCAAGCACATTGTTTAAAATACATTGAAAAACTTTTACTCCATAAAGTAAGTTTTGGATGCAACAAAAAATGTTACACTATTTATTACTCATAACGATTATAAGAGGATAATATATGTAATGATAAAAATACTCCATAAAATTTTAGGATATTATAGTTCATCTCTACCACTTATGATTTGTGTGAAAATGACTACGTAAAGTTCATAGAGTTTTTATCTTAACAATGAGAAAATTATCTTAGGGGATGCATTTGACCACCTTAAGTTTTTGAGCTAGAGGACAAATAAAAGGTAAAAAATAATTATTCTTGTGTTTAAACACCCATTTTTATGTGACTATAAATACATTTCATTGATTGGGAAAGTGGTTTAAAGGTTGTACATTATATTGATCACTTTCACTCCTTAAAGAAATTTTTTGTTGCCAGAGAAAACATGCTAATAATTATTCCTTATTGCAAGCATAATATAATTACTTTAATATTTTTAGAGGACTATAAATAAAAATTGTAATAACTTATGATTCATCTATACCCCTCTAAATTTGTGTGCAATGACTGTACAAAGTTGGCACCATTTTTCCCCTTATCAACAAGAATATTCTCTTAAGGGATGTGTTTAACTGCAAGAAAGTCTTAATTATATGTGAAAACAGAGAGATTATTAAGTTCATTATTGGATTTATATTCCCATTTTTATGTCACTATAAAAATTATTTGCTGATGTGGGCATGCCATTTAAAATTTACATGCTACACTAACCAAAATTTATTCTCTTTGGTCTATTTTGGATATGAGATAAAAAAATACCACCATTTCTTCCTTGTTACACATGGAATATAATCCTATAACATATATTTATATTAATCCTCCATCTAATTTCAAGAGTTTATGATTTGTCTCTACCCCTCATGGTTTACTTACAACTACATAAAGTTCTTATCATCTTTCTTCTTAAGAATGAGAAGATACTCCTTCAGGGATGTTTTCTAATGCTTGTAACATTAAATTCTATGGGACTGATGGATGGAATAATAACGACATAATTAAATTTATATTCCCATCTAGATCTAATAGTGAATATGGTTCATCTTTATGCACACAGTTTAAAAGTTATGCATTATATTGACCATAATTTATTCCTTAAAGTAAGTTTTCACTCAAAGATAAAACATGACATTGTTTAATACACATCATTAATAGAAGATAATCCTCCAATTTATACTTAGAGGATTCATATATACAACTATAGTTTGTATCTACCACTCATGATTTCACTATAACTACTATACAAAGTTTATTATTTTTACCCATAAGACTAATAAGTTTATCTTTAGGGATGCATATAACCACCTAAAAGTTTCAAATTATAGGGATATATAAGGGTATATGAAGGATATTATTTAATTTATACATCCATATAGATGTGATAGTGAAGTTTGTTTCTTAATTGGGTGTGCAGTTCAAAAGTTTTGTTATACTAACAAAAATTTTATCTCTAAAGCAAGTTTTCATTGCAAGAGAAAATGTGCTACCATTTTTCCTAATCACAAGTGAAAATAAAATCTAGGGTATCTATATATTAATTTATTGTGAAATTATAAGTGCTTATGTGTTGTCTCTAGCCATCATGGTTTGTGTGCAACAACTGCACAAAATTTGTACCATTTTTCGCCTTAAAACATAAGTTTTTTTTAGGGATGAATCTAACCACATATTTTTTTGAAATTTTAGGTTTATGAATGGCATAATTTTTTTTTAAAAATTTTGTATGCCTATTTATATATTTCCATGAATCCAATTCATCGACTGGGTGAGTGTTATTAAAGTTGCATGTTATACTAACTAACTTTTTCTTCCTAAATTAGTTTGTTATTGTCAAATAAAATATTTTTTATATTATTTATCATTAAAAGTGGAATATAATAATATAGTATATGATTGTAGTACTCCCTTTTGAAACTTTATGAGTTTATAGATTGTCTTTAGCCCTCACAGTTTGCTTTTAATGGTTACACAAAGTTCACACCATTTTTCTCCATAATAATGAGAATTTTATCTTAAGCAATGCATCAATATAACTTTAAGTTTCAATTCTAGGGTCAAGGGAGAGAATAAAAATTAAATTATTGTGTTTATACACCCATATATGTGATCAAAAATACAATTCTTAGATTGGATGAGTGGTTCAAAATTTGCATGTTGTATTGACTAACTTTTATTTCTTAAAGTATGTTTTCACTGCAAGAGAAAATATGTCACCATTTCTTCCTCATCACAAGTGAAAAATAATCCTTTAGGGTATGTTTATAGGAATATATTTTTAAACTACAGGAGATTGTGATTTGTATCCATCTCACATATTTTTATTACAATGGATGCAAGAAGTCCGTACATTTTCCCCTTAAGTGCAAGAAGATTCTCTTATGGGATGAGTCCAACGGCTTGAAAGTTTTGAGTTTGAGGGCTGATGGAGGGTGGAAAAATAAAAATATTAAATTTATAATCCCATATGGATGTGAGTGGAGATTAATTTCATAAATTTGATATGCGTTTTGAAATTTACACATTATATTGACTAACTTTTGCTCTATTAAGAAAGTTTTCATTGTGAGAGAAACATGCCACCATTTCTTCCTTGTTGTGAGTGGAAGAGAATAACTATGGGAATGTTTATAAGAATCCCCCATGAAACTGTAATATCTTATGGTTCATATATATTCCTCATGGTTTCAAAATAAATGTTGTGCAAAGTTTGTATCATTTCCCCCTTAAGAATGATAAAATTTTCTTTAGGGATGCATTTGACTACCAAAAGTACCCATTATTATAAATATATAAGATTTTACATTATTTTATCAAGAAATTAGAGTCAAGATGGTAATATAATATTATATTATTTTCAATAGCAATACAATCTTATTTATTATCCAATTTTGAGAGTTTTCTTGCATTCTAGAGTGAGTACATCTAATGAGAGTGTCTTGGGTATTCCCTATTTGTACATAGTACAAAATATTTTATTATTTAGATGGTATTTATGGGTTTCACATGATTTTAATCATTTTATAAATTCACATTCATTTTTATATCTCCCTATAACATTTTCCTACCATCAATTTCTCTAGGTTTTGTAAAAATATGTATATTTTTTTGGTTTGGTAAAATTGCCTTCTTTCGACATGTTTTATAGGGAAAGATTTTTATAGATAAGTATAGAGATATTTAGAAGCCATAATTACACTAAATATGGTAAAAAACCAAAGTATCAACTGTAAACATGATAGGGTTTTTGGAAAACATTTTTTGTGACATTTTGTTGGGAAACCCATGATTTGTCCTAGGTATAGTTCATATAGTATGACAAGGTGTAATTTTATGGGTTTTTTATATTTTTTATGTAATTATTCTTAGGAAATTTAAATTCTATAAAATACATATAGATATTCCTTGTGTGCATGTTTTTTGATGAGTTTAACCCCAAAGGGATCTCCATCCACCATTTGATGACCTTTTTTAAGTTATAAATTTCTAAAGGCCATATCTTTTGATCTAGAAGGTCTAAGAGGCCCATTATTTTTTTGAATCATGATTTTTTTTAGATATAAATATTGGTCATATACTATTTAGGTTTTGGTGGTTAATTTTATAAAAAAATTAACAATTTTTTCTTGAGCTTATTGAATTTAATTTTTTTTAACCTTCAAACAACCATATCTTTTGATAAGTTTTTTTGAAAGTGCATGATTTTTGATGCACTTAATAGTAATGGTTTTATATTAGTTCATTTTTATATTCATATTATTTTTTCAATAATTATTTATAATTTTATACTTGTAAAACTCTATTAAATTACATTAAAAAATATAAAATGCACTCAATTATAGAGTGGAAAACATTTATTCAACTATAGGGCTTATTTTTATTCACATGGACATTGTACATGCACTACTTTATAAAGTGACATGGGGTTTTTTTGTGTTTTTTCAAATCCTAGTCTACATTAATGTGTTTTTGCTTTGTTTCTTACACCGTTTTCTTAGTTTTAGGTACTACATATGGCATATTCACATTATCATTATACTCTCACTACTTTATAAAGATCCATGGGTTTTTTTTTTAAATATTTTTTCATAATCTAGTCTACTTTCATATGTGTGTGCCTCATTTTATGCACCTTTTTCTTAGTCGCAGTTAATACATATGGCACACTTTTCATTCTTATTTGGGACCTAATTTATCCTTGGTGATCTTTTTTTCCTGGTTTCCCTTTTTTTAGTTCTAGTTGCATACACCATTTCCCCCCCATACCTCCCTGTAGTTATTAGTATGGGATTTAGTGGGTGTTAGGATAATGCTTAATTCATTTCATATTTGAGTGAGATTTATACCTCATATTTCTTCCTATATACTAGGTAAATACAATCAATGATTACATATACATACTAATGAGATGTAATACATAGCATATAGAAACTTATTGGATGCCTTTTTATTGAAAATTCACTCTTGGTTTCATGTTTATCAAGGTAAATTCTTAAATTATAAAAATTATTGGATATTTCTTTACAGATGAAACTTTCATCAACTTATTAGCATTTATGAGAATGTTGGCATTGTGACATATACATCTTTGACATGCTCCTATTTTCTATGTTTTGAGTACTGTTATTTTGTCTTACTCATGCAAATTTATATTTTCCTTAGTCTTGATCTTTATTCATTGGATTCATAGCTTTATTTAGTCATATTAAAATTTGGAGGATTCTTTGATCTTAACTTATTTTTAGATTATTATATTCTAAAATGTTGCAATTTTTCCTTGAAAGATGATTCTACAACTTCTTTGTGGAGGGATCTTTTTTCATTGATCAAGGACTCTTAGGTATTCTACCATTTCTATTTTTTAGACTATTTTTATCCATGATTTTTATTCTTTTGTTTTATTTATGAAAGATATTTTGTACATAGGTACCTTAACAGCCATAGTTTTTAGAACCCATTTATTTAATTATTTAGACTTCCCTAAGTCTATGTTAAGGAGTTAGTAGGCATATGGGAGTGCAGAGTTGGATGTTGCTATAATATCTATATTTAAAATTTTTATTTAGTTAACTTATGTAGAGTTAATTATTTATCATTAATAAGTTTAGATAATAGATTTATGTGTAACATATCATGAAAATTAGTCATGTATTTATGCACATGCATATACACAAGTCATGACATGTAATTTCAACTCTCATGTAGTGTAACTCCATCTTTGTGATGTTGCAAATCCACTTCTCATTGGATATTTTTAAAAATACCCCTTATTATAAATATAGGGTATTGTATATTGTTTTATCGAGAAATTCAATGCAAACTAGTAATATATTATTTTATTCTTTTCAACAAAAATATAACCTTATTTATAGTCTAATTATTTTTTACTTGTAGTACTTTTTATTGAATTGGAGTGAGTCCACTCTAGGGATAGTATCCTATGTATCCCCCACTTCAAAGTGGTTGAGGACATAATGAAGAGAGGCTTAAACTAAGAACATGAAGAGACAAACCTAGTAGAAGCTATGAAAAATAAAATGTTATTGACTGTTTTCCACCCATCATCATTTAAAACTTTCATATTTATTGGGGAGAGTTTGGGGAATATGGTAATGGGCATTAAGGGCAAAAGGTGGAATGTAGATGTGTTTCAAAGTCATTTATTATTTAATGTTGAAGAAAAAAAGTATGATTATATAAACATATATTTTTTTCTTCATATAGTTGATAATAGTAAGCAACATACTTCTATGTCTATCTTTAGCTATCTAGTCATATAAATTACTGATCAGTTCAATTATTTTGACATTGACAGGAAAAATTTAAAATATAATAGGAAAACCTTGGTTAAGGAGGATAAAAGTGATGGGAATGTAGGGGGACCTAATGGGGAAGTGTGATTACTTTCAAAATTTGAGGCTAACCCTGAGCTTGTTTCCTATTTGATAAGGTGAAACCCCACCCTTCCTAGATAAAGAGTTTGACTATTGGTATTTAATTAACTCAAAAAAAATTATTCCTTGATTAAAGTGAACTATGCCAAAAAAATTGGTGATATAGGGCACAAATGCTTCACATGAATACTCTGTTAATGATGCTCAAGGTATCTATATTCCCATCTACAAAAGAACCCAATAGAGGTTAGGCTAGTAAACCCAACATGGCTTCTAGGGAATTTCTTCCTAGTGGGAACTTATCTTAAGAAATTTCATAAGGAATATATTAAAGGATTTTTTTTGGTCTACATTTATATCCTTGTGGGATTCTAGATGCTTATGTTAGTTGGGATTTATATTATTTTAGTGTTATATAGCTTGGATCTAAAGACCTCTTATGCTTTGGTGATGTACATTTTTCAAACTAAACAACTAATATTTTTAAAGTGCTTGTTCTCTTAAAAATGGATTTTTGAAATGATGTACAACATTTAATCCAAATAGCTGAGAGGTTTTAGGAGTTTATTCTTCTAAAAAAGAATTGTTAATTAACATGTTTTGGTAGACTAAGTAAATGTCACTAAATAGGATTAAATTATTATTACTAAGTACATTAAAATATTTAGAGGAGCTAACTATAGTGGATGTATTGGTTTAGCTTTTAGGTTTCTTTTGTATGCATGAATTTATAAAAATGGGATGAATAAACAAAAGACTTTCTTTTAGGTTTTATATATTTTCTCAAGTACTTATATTTTCTCTTTCTCCCTACTAATTTATTTTGAATGTATTTTTTTGTCTTCCATGAAAAAATAAAATAATTTGAGTATGATTTTTATTTCATTAATAAGGATTAATATAGTTATTGTTAATTGACTTGGAGATTTTAGGTTATAGGTTTGTGTTGAAAGTATTGGGTTGCATCAGTTGGTCTCATAAAATCATGGCCTAAAGGGGAAAGCATTTAAAGTGGGTCTAGGAGGGAAATACTGATTAGGGAAATGAATTCAATGAGCTTAAGAGGTCACTTTGGGAGGGAAAAAATTACATTTTGGTAAGTGATAAGTTTGATTGGACTTAGTTGAAGAAGGACATCAATAGTTTTATTTCTAGATGCAAAATTTTCCATGTTGCTAAAAGTGGGTAAAAAATGTTGGGTTGTACAAACCTTTACTAGTTCCTAAACGACCATAAATTCAAATTTACATAGGCTTTGTCTTGTGGATGCCCTGTACTCAAATAGGTAATGATTATATTTTTGTTTTTGTAGACTAATTCTCTAAAATGACCCACTTTATTCAATTTAAAAAGATAACTGATGCAATTAAGATTATTGATCTATTTTTTTTTATAAAGATTTAACATTTACATAAGATCTCCATGGCTACCTCAAGTGATCCACATATAAATTTTATTTGTCACTTTTGGAGAACTTTATGATGAAATCTTAATAGAAAATTGAAATATGGTTTAGCTTATCACCCTTAGATAGATGGGCACATAGAGATTGTAAAGAAAATCTTGAGAAATTTTGTATGTTGTTTAGTTTAAGATAACCCAAAGTAATGGGATATATGACTGTCACAAGTAGAGATTTATTTCAATTCGAACATCAACAATTTTTAGGTAAATCTCTTTCTTCATGTTATTTTTATAAAAATTATGAAAAGAGTAGTGGATTTAATTGATCTTCCTAAGGAGAAATAAATCAGTGAATATTCAGAGGATTTTGTGAAGCATATACATGATATTCAACAAAACGTTAGACAATGAGTAAAAATAACAAATTAGTAATATGAAAGTCACACAACCTTTCACATTAGAGAGAAAATGTGTACCAAGAGGGTGAGATAATTGTGGTTTACTTGCGTAAAAAAATTTTCCTCATTGAATTTAAAATAAATTGAAGCTAAAATAATTGGTCTTGCAATATTCTCAAAAGGATTAATGCGAATGCATATTTGATAGACTTTCTTGAAGAATTTGAAATCAGTCCTATATTGAATGTTGCATATCTATATCCTTATCATGAAGGTTAAAATGAGTACAAGATGATAACATGCTTTGAGAATGGACTAGTATTTTTCCAAAGAAAAAGAAAGAATATTGAGAAGATAGTGGACACCAAAGATACCTATATAAGGTCCAATAATCATAAAACATATAAATTCTAAAGGAAAGGCCTTTGCCTTCAAAGGTTGAAGAAATATAAGCCCTAATTGATATGGATACATCTAAGGCCAAGGAAAATTACAAAGATGGAAAGAAAAATAATATGGGATCAAAGGCAACGGCAAAGATACCTATAGAAGACTCCTCTCACAATGAGACATTTGCGGATATAGTTACAAGTGGAAGAATCAAATGATATAATAAATTTGAAACTTCTAAGTCTAATAAGGATCAAGCCTCATTTGATTCTTAACAACAAGTGTTTATTGCTAGTCCTCATTTAGAAGTTTGGACATAGGTCTTAAAGCAGAAAAGGAAAAGAATGATGTTTTAATTTTGGGAAAGGGTATCTTGAGGTCAGTATGATGACCATGTTATGATGTTTTTTAATTTTAATTTTAATATTTTTATGTTGTGTACTATGTTGGAACCTCTCATTCGACATGGAGTTTGGGCCATGTATACCAACGAGCCACTTGGCTATGTAACCTTATATTCTTTTATTATTTTTTAATAATGTTATTCTGAAATGTTCCAATAGTAAAAGGAAGGGATTAGTAGATTTTTATAACACCTAAATCATATAGAGAAGATTATGAAGTTAAAAAAACCAAGTTTTGTTGAATTATGAGGCTCAATAATTTTTAAATGACGGGAGTATGATACAAAACTATCAATCAAAATTATTGAGATATTTTAGGATCTTGTTCTCCTATGATGTATAGTTGTTAATAAAAATAGTTGATATTTTTAGGCTCTTTTTCCCAAAAAAATGGACCTTGTAGTGGTAACCTTGATGTCCACAAATCTAGGTTCTTCAGAAGCTAACAGAGCATATATACACCAGTTAGTGTAAGCTTTTCAGTTTGCTAAAAATTTATGTAAGATTTTTAGTTTGTTAACAAGGATAAACAAAGTTGTTGTTAATTGAATAGGAGATTGTAAGTATTAGGTTTTTTGTTGTAGGTATTGGGCTCCATCATTTGTCTTACAAGGATTTATAGCCTTTTCTATTAAAGATATTGAAAATTGGAGGCGATTCCCAATATAAATTATTATATTTCATTATTTGTAATGTAAATAGGTTGGATGCATGGTGTTTAGCTATGTTGTTTGATATTTACTTTGGAATTTTATCTCATTTAGAGAAAATAATTAATAGTATATTTATTATTTGTAAAAAATTAGTTGTCTTTATAAAAGGTCTATGTTGGAAATTCAGAGCAGGCATAATAGCAACCATAAAAAGTATTCTAAATGATAAATACCTATAATTAAAATATTCCTAAACATTAGGAAGGTAGGGGACAAGATGATTTTTACAAGTTTGATGATTTTGTCTAGGATTCATTGTTATCCATCATGATGAGGTTGTATACATTTTGTTAAGTAACTAGCAACAACATTTCACTACCTTTTATCTCATTTTTGGCTGGTTTGAATAAATTTCAAACTAGATATGGATATTAAAAAATTATTGATCTACAGACTAGAAAAATAAATATATTGTTCTTGCATCCTAAAGCTTGGATAAAAAATTTTACTTCTAAACAACTCATCTGCACATGGTGAGGAGATAGTTTCAGGAAAATGGGTTATGGTTGAAAGGATAGACATAGTTTGATAAATATAATTATTTTAGTGGGTGAGGATGACCATATTTTAATATATTATATTAATATATGGGAAAATTATAGGCAATTCCTAATACAAATTATCAAATTTGATTATTTGTAATGTAAATCAGTTGGCCATATGATGTTTAGCCATGTTGTTTTAGACTTGATTCCAATTGGTGGTAGAAATAATGTGGCTAATCAGGGCTCAGGAACTTACATGTCATTATATTAGACGATAAAACACATGGATAGTAGGGGAATAAGAGATAATACATCATCAAGATATGATATTCTTTCTATGTTTGCCTAGGGTGGCCCTTCATGATGAGTTATATAAATCATGTTAATTGGTAGGCTGGAAGGTAGCAATTCCTTCAAGAAATACAATGAGCATGAGAATTTATCTTATCTTAGCTCTTATCACTATCATGACCCTACATTCTCTTATTAATCATAATCATACACGGTCATGGAGCATGCCCTCAAGACTATAGGGCCACCCAATTCTCATTGATTTCCAAGATCAATTTCTAAGTAAGGTAGAAAGATTAGAATAGTAGGTAGAGTATTATTCTTATTCTTCTTAATATTTTTGGGAGGATTGGCTTGGATAAGCATTGGAGGTGGTGGTCAACACTAATTCAAATTTTTATCACACAAATATAGACATTGAGGGCATGGGGTGCAAGTGGATGAACTGGCATCTAGATGACATGGTCCATCTTCTTGATGTGTGAAATGTGTTGAGGAATAGAATTTGAGAAATAAGGAAGTAACACATGTGTGTGTAAGTAGCCATTAGAGGCCTTATATTTGGAGTTAGAGTTAATCCTAATGTCTACACCCTTGAAAGAACACACAAATCCCTTGTGAGTTGTAAAGGAACAACACGGATACCTAGTCCAATATTGAGAAATGCATGTCTATGTTGAGGTGAATCCTAGAAAAGTTTAACCTTGAGGAAAAAATAGGAGCAAGAGTAGAAACTTCTACCATGGCTGTCAATGTCAACCACTCCAAGGCCATCACAATCTTGGTGTGCTCTATAATTGTGACAAATTTTTCCTAGGAGTTTCACTTATTTACAAGGCAATCTAAAGAAGAAATTTGAAATTATAAAGAGGATGTCATCATCATCATCATCATCATCATCATCATCATCATCATCATCATCATCCAGGTTATTTCTTGAGTTAGAGGAGGAAAATATTTTACTCAGAAACCTTAACCATCTTCTTAACTCCACTTCCCTAATGTGGTTCCCACTTCATCTCTCTCCAATAAATAGGTCACTCTATGATTTGGAGACAAATCTTCCCTCCTTTGAGCACAAAATCAACTAGCGATTCAAATTTCTTATCTCTACTAGAGTTTCACTCTTAAACAACCTTTCATTTCTTTAATTAATGAGTTACTATAAATTAATTCTAAAAGAGTCTACTAAATTTCCCTTGTAAACACATAGGGATTGCTCCTAAAAATTTAAATATATAGTGGTCTGGGGTAACAGATAGGGATTGATCCTAAAAATGTACATATATGAATTGATATTCTCAAATACAAAAATACAAAATGTTGGTCATAATTTTCATTTGTTTATGTATGATAATCTAGTATTTTTAAAATTATTTATGTTTTTATGGTTCTTTCACCTTAAAATAATTTAGGAATTCTCAATTGTTAATATATAACATTTTTTTTGGTGAATATTTGGTCAAACACACTACATTAATCACAAAAGGATAACACAAGTTTAACTAGAATGCATGAGTTATTTTTATTTAAAGAATTCACAAATATATAACATAAGTTTAACAACAATGAAAGTGGTTTTTTCTTTTAATCCATGCAAATTTCATGGTCACTAAATTATCTTTGTGTTTTGTATTAAACAATTTTTTTATATCACTAAATGAGATTTTCTCATGTTGAATATGATTTTCAATCCTCATACATAAAATACTTAGCCACTGTATGTTCTTCATTTTTTAGTGGTATATCAGTTTGAATTTGAAGTCTCATATATTATAAGATATACATTTGAACCAATTGATCTCTTTATTTTAGGTTCTAAAATTCTCCTATTATTTTCATCTTCTCCTAAAAAACTACTAATTTTTCCACTAGAAAACATCATGGAACTACTACTTTAATAGTTTTTAATGTTTATTTATGCTAACATGTGGATATTTAAATTAAATACACTATTTTTTTCTTTACCTCATTCACAACTTAATCTCACATAAAAAGAAAACTAAGTCTACATGTACCACTATATAGATCCCCATATTTATCCCAACCATAATGATCAATCTCAACCAAGAAGAAGCTTAAGCTATAGTCTCAATACCTATGTCTTAAGATATTTCCACATCTTTGATCCTAAATAAAATTGAATAAGAAAAACACCATGTAACTAAAGTTTTTATGCTATGGACTATGATTTTCCATATAATAATCTAGCACTCTAGATACACACCTTCAGCTCAAGAGCCCAAGCAAAACCTTGAAAGAGTAATTATGATTGATAATCTATTGATTTCAATTTGAGTTGGTACCATTCAGGGATCAAACACTAATCTATACTTGATGGGACACCTAATTACTCTGTAGCAAACAAAATCTTCAATATGTGTTAACCACATGTGGCCAGATGTAAGAGATTAGGCCCTCAAAAGAAAATTTTAATATTACACAGGTAAGTAAAGAAGCTATAGGTGACTAGAGAAAATTGTGAAATTACATAGGTAACCAATGTACTTAACTATTTAAACAACTTTAAAGAGTTAAAATAGAGGAGCATATTGGTATTCATGTTCATATAAATAGGTTCCCAAGAGGAAAGTGAATAACATGTCTATTAGGCCCTGCAATGAAGATTGAAATTACACAAATGACCAAATTATGTTAAGGTATTTAAGTTTAGGCTTTGTGTAGGCAAAACTAAGGAAGAATAAAACTTGATTTGGTGGACATATGTTAAATATTGAATATTTAAATTATTAGGTTTCATGCATCAAATAATTTTCCTTATTTAATGTCTAAAAATTAATGAAGTGGGGTTTTAGTGGGTTGGAAACAATGATAACATTATTGTATGTGCATTTCCAAATAACCATAAGAGGGTAATCCTATGTGTCTTAGGCATGAAAATGGAATATGATAATAATAAGGCTTGTAAATATTGTAAATAATTGAAAGCCTCAAGCTTAGTAGGGTGTGACTGGTAGTGCATTTGGTATGCAGTTGAGTTCTTGTCAATCCAAAGTCAGTAGTAAAAAACCTACAACCCCGAGATATCACTTACTCTACTCTAGTTGGACTTTACTAAGATGAGAATGGGTTATTGTGGATTTCAATCTGAGTTAGAAACCTAGACATGGAGAGAGCCAAACAAGATGAAACATGAAGGTGATTGGTTAATTACCATATTATAACTCTAGACTTAGATGAAGATATTGTAATCTATTCCTATTATATAAAATAAATCCAACAGAATGAACTCTAACAAATCTCACTGACTCAAATGAACTCTAATGAATCTAACTAACACAAATGAGCTCTAATGAGTCTAATTGAATCAAATGAGATATAACTATTCCAACTAACTTGAGTAAGCTCTAATGAGTCCAATTGACTCTACTCAAGAGACCCATTACTAGATTTCAAAAACATTTAGAAAAAAAGAAAAAAATTTGCAAATCTACTCCTCCCTCCTTAATTATAACATTTATATTTCATATACCAAGAAATTGCATTTTTTGGGGGCCTAATTAGGAGCCTAAAATGGGGATCAAGAGTTTAAAATGCATTTGAGCCTCTATATTATGACATTTAAAAACAAATAACTATATCAATCAAACTGAAGAAACTTATTTAAGCATAACACAACCTTTCAATGCATGCAATTAAAATATTACAACTAATAATCTCCAATAACCATTAACATCCACCCAAATTGACATGATATCAAGCCTAAAAAATTCGCTATTAAAATCCCATACATAAATAGAGATAAATATATTGATTAGATGACCCACCTAAGATAATCAATCAGGTGGGATTTCAATTTACATGTGAACAAATTTGGCAATAGGGTTAAAACTAGGAGGGAATACAAATAGAGATAAATCCAACTACTTTTAAACAACCCCAACATCAAAATAGATGAATCAACAAAATGCTAATTTAATAGTTTTTAATGTTTATTTATATTAACATGTGCATAGTTAAATTAAACACAATTTTTTTTACTTCACAAACAATGTATCTCAATCAAAAATTTCTCTTAAATTATATATCTATTTTCACCTCTTCCTTGAAGGGGAGATAAAAAAAATTATTAGTTTTGGAGTTCCATCAATAATAAACATAAGGATCTATTCGGCCACACTTCTACCCATATCATTTTCAATGTGATATTCTTAGACTTTATTTAGAATTTTGAATATAACATTCTTAGAACTTTTATCAGTTGATATAATTTAAATTAAGAGATCCCTTTTTAATTAAATAATATTATAGCCTACCAATGAAAAAAATAAATTTTGAGGTCTACTTCCTTTGGAAATTAAGTTAAATATGTTGTTTTGAAATCTACTAAAATTGAAGTTTTAATAGTAATAATGAAAAAATAATAATTTTTTCTTTAAAAAATAATTTCATATAATTAATAAAAAAAGACTAGTCAAAATACACTCCTTATAATATAAGGATCTTAATTTAATAAGTAAATTAAAATCATTTCCTTTCGAATTTATTTTAACTATTATAATGATAATCAATACTTACTAATGTTGAAGAGAATCACATGAAAGTCCTAAAAATACATAGAAAAAAGGTACTATAATAACATGTAAATAATAATATATAGATTTCTATGATATTTTTTTGATGTAGATAGTTTTGACATAGTTGTTTATTATATCATTCAGTCATACAAATTCATTTATAGAAATACCTTTTATCAAAATAATTATTAAACTATTTTCTTTTTAACCTTATTCATTATAAAATTCAATCATACACATTCATTTATCAAAATAATTTTTATTAAAATGATCATTATATTATTTTCTTCTTAATCTCATCCATAATGTTATGGAATTGGGATGTTAAAATATCACATTTATTAGTGGTAGTTCATTATCTAATATCAAATCATATATATAACTCTTCCAAATTATCAATACATGATCACATATTCTAAAAGTTGAAAATAATTTTTTATTTTAATTGGTGATTCCATAGATAAAAAAAAATAGACTACAATTTTCTTCTTAGCATGAACTCAACCTTCAGAGTTGTTTCTCATCATTTTCTTCCACCTTGCTAGGTGAGAGTAATCATGTCTTTATCATTTTTAGTTCTTCATATGTATAACTCATCTCTTATCTATTTTTGTTCTCGTTTGCTTTATCTCACTTTCTCTAATTTGGAGACATTATTTTCTTAGAGATGATTTCTCTCACCAAATTCTTGATGTATTATAACAAAATTACCTAAGAAGAAACATAAATAACTATAATATCTCTAAATCTACTAAAACATATTTTAAATCAAAGTTACAAATTTTAAATCATAGTCATCTTCCCTTTTCATTGTGACTATTAACTTATGACCTTTTTGAATACTTGACTCAATAAATGGATAACACATAGTAACAATCTCACTTCATCTAATATTTTCCATTGTCGCAACAAAGATATTGTAGGAAAATTTATAGATACTAACTTTCATAAATAATATATTCACACAAGTTTTGGTTATTAAAACTTTTGACTTAGACACATTGACTCCTTATTCTCTAAAATTATTTCTTATAATAATAAACAAACTTAACACATACCCAAAATTCATAAAATTAAAATATTCCACAAATTTTAGAATTAAAATAGATATTATATTAAGGTAATAATATTAAAAAATATTTCACACAAGTAACATAGTGATTTACATGGTAAAATCCACAAACTTTCTAAATGTCTAATAATTTAGATGTACGAGTAACATAAAAATATAGGTGTCCCAACCAAAAACTAATCCATATTCATTTTAAGCATGTGAACTAAAGAGATAGGTGTTTTGAGAATCAACCCTTGCAATCCTATCAAGGATTAGAAAATCTATCCTTGTAAACTATAGTGCATCTTTGTGTACATCTATCAAGATACATGTTTATAATTTTTAGTAAGTCAAATGATTTAGATATTTTATTAACACCACTAGTGATATTATTTGGATGATCACTCAATGTTTTCCTCATTGTTTGATAATTTCCTATCACTAAACAACTTATCATTGTAATTCTAATTTTCGAGTCAATTCTTCATTTCTTGTCTGGAGAGATGAAATTATATTGTTTCTCACATTTATTGGTGAGAAAGTGAGGGAATATTTAAGATTATATTAATTTAAATTGGTTTAATTTTTATGTTAAATGGGAGCAAAAACTTTTCTTATTTTATGAGGTTAAAAAATAGGATTAGAGGGTCCCACACCTATATGAATGATGAAAGATGTGAAAATATTTAAATACATATAAGATTCACATAGGTGATCCAGACGTATAAATGAATAACAAAGCATAACATAATGATCCTAGATCAATTGAATAAAGTGACATAGATATTAAGTGGTAAAACCTCCAATGGAGGTCAAAAACCCACAATGCTTATTCAATGTTGAAGTAATTCCCGCAATACATAAAATATTTTCAATCTCACTTATTCTCAAAATATTTTCATAAACTAGTATTTATCACACACCATTATAGAACTTTTAATTGATAAAAGCTTGTGAGAATAATAAACATCTAGTGTTGGAGATATGTGAAAAATAATAGTAAACCCTATTTTATAGTAAAATTTGAATAGAGGCGACCATCATAACAAATATGTCCAACCATCCTAAGAATATTCAAAATCATCGATAAGAAAATTAAAAAAGATGTTTTTTTGTTACCAATGAATTATAAATAATTTGTGTTTTATTAATTATTTACATGAGATTGTTAACCAGTGTTACTATATAATAAATAATTTTTATTTAGTTACCTAAAATATACTAAGGGTTTTATAATTACACCACTTAGACATTAAATATTTTAACACCCCTCCTTAATTCTAAGAAAGGATAAATTCCATAGTCATCATAAATGAATACTACTGTTTAAAAATTGAAAGATTTGAAAACCTTCATCATGATAAACACTACCTTTTGAAATAAAATAAATTATAATCCATAAACTAGTCAAAAGTAAGTTGAGGCTAGTATGAATGTGAGATTAAATCTCATAATTTTTCATAAATAATCACTAAGTATATTTGAAACCTTTTATAACATAGGGACCTCCATTAAAAAATATGCTTTTAATATATTAGGGTACAAAAAGTAAAACTTTCATATGAAGTTTACTCAAATCATATAACTTCTACATGAATTTTATAATGTTTTAAAATGAGAAGTATAAATAATGAGAAAAAATATACTCCCATTAGGAGGTGGCACTATCATGCACACTCCACTTCAATGGGAACTCTGAGAGGCTCATCATTGCATGAAACTACCAAAACTTGGTACACCAAGTGGCTTTATGAAGATATATGCCTCTAGTTCCTCCATAAAATCAAATTACATATCTATATAACCATTGAAGACTTTTTCTTGGATAAAATGCACATGAAATTCAATATGCTATATTTTTCAGTTCTTTGCACCTATACAAAACTTGAACACATACCCAAAAATAGATTCATGATATAACATAGTATGGTTATCATGATAATAACTACATACATGAAAATATGACATGTTTTTCTATGGTAAATCATATTTAAAATAATCAATACATACTTTAAGCAACTAAGTTAAGTACTTTTATTACAATGTTAGAGAAAAAAAATATATTATATGTAATTCATTATTGGACGTTTCCAATATTGAGAAGATGAGCATCCCCAACTATCATGTAATGCACATAAAATAATTTACTAATAATATGATAATAATTTTAAACATTATATATCATATTAGCAATAATTTATTTTACCATTTGAGTTTGATAAAAAATTCACAAGTTTAATATGATTCAACAAAAAATTGAGGTATAACCTCTCATACATCAAATATAGATAATTTTAGCATGAAATGTCATTATCTATTTAAATATATATGAGACTGAAATAAATAAATTCAAATTTTTATGAATAGAATGTATAGTAAATTAAATGATGAAGATATAATAATAAAAACTCCATTTACACATTGAATTTCATAACATATTTTATTACCAAATGAAGAGTATAAGAATGTTAAAAAAAACAATCAAATGATTAAAAAAAATTAAATGAGAATATGTAAGGATATTATCATGGAATTGCCCCATTAAAAAAATGAAAGCATCTTAATAATTGAATCATAAAATATTGAAAGCTACTGAGCATTATCTTTTTACTAAAATACAATAACTAAACATGATCATTTTATCAAATTATGTGTGATGTTATGCATATAAGTATTTTCATACTAACTCGTATGAATTGAAAATAATCATAATATCTATATTTTTTCTTTGATTTCTCATCAAAGATAAATATATCTATTACCATAATTATTTTCTAAGATTCAAAATAAATAGTTTTACTAAAAAGACACCATGTAGATGAGACATTATCAATATAATTATTATCTCTAAAGTAATAAAAAAAAAATTACCAAAGAAAATGAGATGCATTAAGCATACATGTATTTTGATGTAGAATAAGTAAAAATATTAAGCATGTATTCTATTCATAATATGGACAACATTATTCATGGCTTCAGCCCATAAGAAGTAGGTGAATCATTTTTAGAATGCAATATTATTCTAGCCATCTCAATTATAGTGTAATTTTTTCTATCAAAAATAAAAATTTTCTAAGGGGAATAGGGAGTTGTTAATTGAATTTTAATAATAAAACTAATGTAAAAATAATCAAACTCCTCACTAACATATTCACCACCATTATTAGTTCGTAATCTCTTCATATAAAATGAGATACATTTTAAACACTAGATTTGTATTAATTGAATTTAGATAACCCATTAGATTTATTTTGAAGAAAAATGACTAGATCATTTTAGTGTAATCAACAATAAATGTAATATTTTGTAACAACATCACTATGAATCAAATTTAAAGGATGTGAGGACTACGTATCATGATTCTTATGAAATGGATTTATAAATTGTCTATGATGTAAGTAACTCTCACAAGTTTCATGATGAGAGGGGATAGAAAGAAGTCCAACAACAAGATTATTTGTATAAATATCATGTAAAATTATAAAATTAACATGTCTTAATATTTCATGCCATAATTGAGATTCATTTTTACTATGCGATAAAAAAAAAAAACATACAGATTAAAGAGAGAAAATTTATATATTATTCTTTTGAACACCTTCCATAATAAAAAAACTAAATTTATCTATAATGGAATAGTTATATTTAAGTAATGTTACAATGAAATTATATTTTTTAAGTTGAAAATAAGATAAAAAGTTCTTTTTCAGTTTAAGTACATAGAAAACATCATTAATAATAATATTTGAAAACATTTTCTCCCTTATTCAGTTGCTTCTAAAAAAATTATCTCTTATGGAAATTATTTCAAATATGTTTATAAAATCATAGTAAATATTAGATTAGCAATTCATATGATGTGATGCACTGCTATCTAAAATTCATTCATTTCCATTTGAAGTAAATAAAACATACTATAGAGTAATAACATTTTGATCTTGATTGTTATCCTAACTAGGGATATAATTTGTTTTATTATTTTTATTATATTTAATCTAATTTTTTTTTAATTTTTATAAGATGGATTATTAATTCTATCTTTGTTTTTATAACAAGTTTATATGTTATGACCATATTTATCACATAGATTATAATTTCTGTTAAACTTAGATTTATGATTCTTATTACCATATTTCTTGTTTTCATTTTTCATTTTAGTAGAATTAGGGTTAGATTTATGTATTTTATTTTTTTCAAAAACATTATTGAAGGTGAGAAGTGTCTGAATAAAATTATCTTTAGAATTAGAATTGGTCATAACTTGATCTTCTTCAATCAAAAGCACAGACAAGGTGGTAAAGTCTAGTATATCATACTCAGTTTAATACTTAGAATTAAAAATTGAAATGGATTCTAAAATTTTCATGAATATTTAAATAAATTATAAAAAAAAATAATTGATTATAAAAAAAATTAAACTATATCCATTTAACTGAGATTTAATATTTTTAATTTTAGTAAGAAAATTCACAACCTTTTCATCACCTTTTGTAAGTGTAGTAAGCAATTCAAGGATCAACTTAGTTGTTTTTGAGAGATAAGTGTCTTCACTCATGGAATCAAATATTTTATAAGCATAAATAGGAAACTCTTGATCACCAATTTAGACAAGGAATTCATCCTTAACATTGTTCAAGATAATAGACATAACTTCCTATAATTTTTATTGAAATATATTAGTAATCTCAGGGGTTACTTATCATCTGTAAGGGGTTTTTCAATCCAAACGACAATATTATATAACTTTTGAGCCATAAATTCATCTTTGATATGCATTTTTCATATATTATAGTTATTTTCATTATGCATTTGTGATTTATTTCAAATAAAATTAGGTAAATACATAACTTCCCTTTAAGAATGACAGTAAACAAATGATTGAAATTGAACCTTTTAAAATGTGAGTTTATCTTTATTTGATAATAAAAATAAAATTTAAATGTAAACACATAATATTTGTTTACTTTAATGATAGACAAAATTAAAAAAATTCTATGAAATAGGGTGTTGCAAGTGTCACAAAAATACACTAATAGAATAAAAATAACCTTTTTAATGAAATTTAATACTATTTTTATAAAATAAAGTAAATCACAAGTACATATTGAATTAAGTATCTAATTAGATACAAAACAATGAAAAAAATTGAAACAAAATTGCACTAAATTAGTTGTCAAAAGAGTCACACTCAAAATAATTAAGTAGACATTATTATTAAAAAATAATATAAAATTAACAATATAAGGCTTAAAAATATAAAATAGACCACATAGATGTGTCTAAAAGGTCCCAAAACAGGAATCGATTAATTACATGATAATATTTTTTAAAACATTCAATACGTTAAAATTCAAAACAATGTTGATAGGACAACTAGGGTTTTAAATACTTGAGAAGTTATAATGAAAAAAAAAATCAAAATAAACTAAATTTAATCAAATTTAAAAATAAAATTTTTATTTTTGGGGTTTTGAAAACTATACCTCCTACACTATATACTCTTAGCAAAATAAAATCCACTAACCAATCTACCAACCTTGTTATATTTTAATATTCACTATATTATATTTATATATTTTTAATCTATTTTTTAATAATAATAAAAAATATAAAAAAATATTTACTATGCATGTAAATAAATATTACTATTTTTAACTTTTTGTTAAATGGCTATCTCTAAAGTGGGACCCACGGGTGGCTTGCATTAAAGTATTAGAATTAAAAAATAAATTATTTTTAAATTATATTTCAAAATATATAATGTAAATACATTCCTATATCTGGTTATGATTCTTTAGGTAAGGAGAGAAGCTCACAAAAACTTGAAAAAGCCACTAGAGAGCCAAAAACCTTGCCAATCCTCCTAAAATCTTGCTCCAATGAGGAATAAACCCTCAACATCGAATTATTAATGAAGAATAAATTTTTTGCATTTACTTAGATTGTACTATAGGAACTTAGATGAGATAAAAAAAATCATAAGTTTTCTAAAAATGTCTCAAAGGCTCTGTAGAAGCTCTAGGATGCTCAAATAATGATTATTGACAAATTTGTAATTCAAAAAAACACCAAACATATTGGAATTTTAAAAAAAATTAGGTAAAAGGCTATAAAATAGTAGAAATGACATCCCAATAGGTGAGAGAACAAGTTTAGATGCTTGGAGACTCCTTATTAGGGGTTAAAAATTTGTAAACTATCTTAAAAATTAAAAAAAATCAGTTAAAATATTTAAAATTAAATTTTTTGATGATCTTATTTTTGAAAATTTCTAATGCCATAGGGTTGTACGTCAATTAAAAATGGTGTTTTATGACATAAAATTTGTAAAAAAAATGATTTCAACTTAATATTTGACTAAACTAAGAGATATGAATTGCTTGCTAATTAACTATACACCCTCTTGCTCTAATTCAATGAAAATATCTAAATACATATAAGATTCACATAGGTGATCTAGAAGTATAAATGCAAGAAAAAACATAACATAATGATCCGATATTAATTGAACATAGTGACATAGATATTAAGTATGAAAACATCCAATAGAGGTAAAAAAATCATAGTGATTACTCTATGTTGAAACAATTCCCCAGATACATAAAATCTTCTCAATCTCACTTATTATCAAAATCTCTTTATAGATTAGTATTCACCACATGCAAATATAAAAATTATTCTTCACAAAATCGTGTGAGATTAATAAATATCTAGTGTTTGGAATGTGTAAACAATAGGGGTAAACCCTATTTTATAATAGAGTTTGAAGGGAGTTGACCATTGTAATCAATGAGTCCAACCATCTCGAGAACATTTAAAATCATCGATATTAAAATAAAAAATTATGTTTTATTTTTATTGATGAGTAATAAATAATTTAGGTTTTATTATTTATTTACACAAGGTTATTAACTCATGTTAATAAATAATAAATGATTATTATTTAATTACCTAAACTTTACTAATGGTTTTATAATCACATCTCTTAGACATTAAATATTAACAATATATTTAACTAAAAGTAAACAAAATAATCATAAAGCAGGAAAATTGTGGGAAAAAACATAGTATGGCCATCTTCGGCCAATAAAATAATAAAGTACTAGGGAAATTTCACTAAGTATAAACAAAACGAAATAAAAATAGGAAGTAACAACAACACTAATGAAAAATAAAGTATTAATGGTAAGACTCTAATGACTCAGATTAGATGACTAGCCTCCTAATTTATTTTTTCTTATTTCCTTATTTTTTGGTGTATCCATGGGTTATCTTATTTTGTCATTGAGTGAAGTATCTAGTTACATTATTCCTCAGGTGGTTCAAAGTTTTATAAACAACTTTATCTAGGTTCTTCTTAGCCTGTTCCTTCTTTTCTTTGAATTTATTTTCTACTTCATTTTTTTCTAGGCTTAACCTTCCCCAAATATACCTCCCCTAAAATATCCTTCACTTTTACTTTAAATTCTCCTTCATGAAGGCTCAATCTTTTAGGATGGATGAGCATCAACTGTGATTTCAATTTGTCATTTTTTTTAGTCATCCCCATACACATAAGTTGTTACATGGATAGTTTGGTATTCATCTTTTCCGTGTTCATTTTTTATTCCCATATTTTGTTCCTTCTTAGAGTATGTGATTCTAATATTTTGTTTCTTTGACACTTTTCATTTTTTATCCTATGGTGGTAACTAGAATGTGTCTATCAGAGTCTTCCACTTCTAGGGGTTCATTTGGGGCCTCCTCCTTTTAGGTTTCATTTCCTTCCTCATCACCCTCCTCTAAATATTCTTGTATGTTATGGAAATATAGGGCTTCAATCACTTATTTACCTCACATTGGATCACCCCTCTTAGCTATTAAGAAATTGAGACCGTAATGTAATATGTCAAAGGTGGGGTTTAACTTGAAAGTTGTGATGATGGCATCTAGATATTTTCAAAGAAAAAACGGTAGGCTGATATTGTGGCATTTAAATTGGTTCATTAGAAAGAAATGGTGAGAGAAAATAGACATGTACTTACCCTCCAAAGTGATGTATCTCATTATTTAGATACATATTTTTGTCTATTTTATTGACAACTCCTCTCTGAAGTACCCTTTATGATTTGAAATGATAGGCTCATCTGTGTTGAAGAAAATATTCATGATATCCTCACTTTTATTTATCCTTGAAGGCATTCATGCCCTCAAAATCCATGAATGTAACTTAATTGGTGATTTAATCTATTATTTTGATCCTCACGCCTCTCATTCTAACCACTCTTTCCTCCCATCCCCTTGGAAAATCTTTGGATATGGTGAAGTTAGAGCTAACAATCCTTACCATGAAAATGGGGAGCCCCTTTTGATAGTTTCTACCAAATAACTAGGTCTTGCTTAGATTTAGAGTAGGAAATGGGTTAAATTCCATCATGGTATCCTCTCATGAATGGTTTATTTTATTCCTCAAAAGCTTTCTACAATTTAATATTTTAATGGAATTTAGATGCCTAGAATATGACATGGCCAATAAATTAATAGTTAAATTGATGTCTTTTCTCCCATGCTTCAAGATTATTTCCCTCACCTTAAAATTAGTGTTGAAATCATTGTTGTTAGTTTAAGATATTATGATATATGTCATTTATTCCCTGGTCATGATTAAGTTACCCTCCCTCATGGGAATAATGAAACTAGCCATACCATTCCCAATGATTGTGATTAATTGACTTAACAACTCTTAAATATTC
>JARHVA010006433.1:622500-635000 GCA_037957365.1 Torreya grandis
TATGTTAAAAATTATTCACCTAAATATGTAGTTTTTGTTTACTATATACATAATACTAATGACATTATTAAGATAGATGCATCATTTATATAATAAAAATATACTTATACATGATTATGGATTCACAATAGGTTGTGGGTTTCATGTTTGTTATGGGGCCATTATGTGGGGCATCTCTTAGCTTCACTTTAGGTTATATATATTGTAATTTTATTTATCATACTAAACTCATATGCTCCTTATATACCTTACTATATATTTCCTATTGCATGTGCCTTTATGATTTTAGTTCTTTCATGTATGCTTATATTACCATTGTACTTTTTTTCCTTTATATTTACTTGTCTTAGTTATAGAGCTGAATTGATTATTGTATATTGCTTTGGTTTGCATATTCCCAGTATGTGTAATTCATGCACTTTATATTTTTCATTCCTTCCTTTTATTCACCCTGTTTATTATGTGTTCTTTTCTTATCTCTATATACTTTGCATATTTCTCATTTTTATTGTGTTATCATTGCTTCTTTGCATGAATTAATTTTTTGTATGTTTTCTTTCTATGTTATGATTATTATATTTGATTTATATACGGTGTTTGAAATTTATTAATATCTTTAATATCAGGTTTTATTTGTATGCAACTTGTTTTTATCTCATATTATGTATATGCCTTATTTTATTTACTTACTCTATGTTTTGCATACTTAATTTGTGCTTAGTATGCTTTCCTTGTATTTTTTAATTTATAATCCATTATTATATTATTCGTGTCATGATCTAACCCACGTAAAACTCTCTTATTTACCATGATCCATAAAAAATAGTTTTTTCTTATTTGTTTCCTATATTTCCATAATTCCTTTCAATCATATATTGGAGCAAAATATGATTATGTATATTTTATTTTGATATATATATTTGTGAACTACTTGGGGTATGCTAACTTATTTATCTATTGATTTCATTTATCTCACAAGAGGAATATAATTCCTATAATTATAACATGATAATTTTAGTCATACAAAATGTCCAAATTCATAGTTTGAGTGTGGCTTGTGACACCCTATCCATAGGTCCTTATTACATTATCTTGTGACCCTTTTATACATATTTTTTCTCATTAACGACCATCTAAAACCTTCTAAATGATCATTCCACCTCAGGTAGGTTGATTTTACTAGCCCAATCCTATTCCCCTAGGTCTTGATCCTATAGGATAGGAGTGTCATACTTGGACTATAAAGCCAGACCCTAGGATGTCCCATTTTTGATGCTCCTATCTATTTTCATTTTGATCCATAACGGTATTTTATATCCAATGCCTATCCTTCATTATGTTAGTCTAGAATGAATATATCTGACCCATGACTAATGGTTCCCTATAAAAGCCTATCTAAAGATCATTTATAAAAGGAGTTGATAAATATTATAAAGCAATCAAGAATAAAAATAAATCACTAAGGCAAACTTATCTATTATCTGCATATAGTCACCCAACACAGCTGTAAACACACTCAAACCATCATCCTAGTCCATAGCCACCTCAAGCACTCTCAATTTTAAATTTTTGCATCTACATCACATTATTTCATAAGCACATTAGTTGGGAGAACTATATATGGCTTGATCCCTCTTCAAAGTATTAGTATGTAGGCAACATGCCCAAAAAAGGGGCGTGAATTACATGTTCAATGATACACTAAAACCACTTTCCTGAAGTGGTTCAAATATTTTTTTATCAAGTATGATGAAGTGTTAGTGTTTAAATATTAAATCATCTCTACAATGAGTTCTATCGATAATCAACACTCAAGATTTCATAGGCAGGCTAACATAGGAATAATGTAAAAACCCAAAAAGTTTTAAGTCTTTTTTACTAGTTTGGACAATAGTAGCATGAGTGGATAACAATGTCATACCCCAAAGTGTCTTATTTTTTATGCTTTTATCCTTTAACGAAATAAAATCTATATTTAGATTTATGAAACCATCTTAGTCGTGCATAGCTAGTTCCAACCTATGTATCATCTGTCTCAGTCTAGTTTCAAGCTAAGTTATATTTCTCTTTACTTATTGCTATTTTTGGAAAGGTAAAAAATATAAATAAATTATATAAATTAGGACTGCATTTATTGGAATATTATTTACTAATTTATTACTCTAGACCCTTAAATAAAATAGGAATAAAGCTCCATTATTACCAAATAAGTTAAATCATTTGGTGAACTCGACTTGTTCTATTTGTACACAAAAACCCTTAAAACCATAAGGAAAATTCCTTGCTGATTTTTCTACTATTTTTTAAATTTTTCCTTAATTTATAAATCAAAATTTCAAATTTAATTTTTAAAATTTACCATAATAATTTTAAAAGTCATTTATTTTAAACCCTAGTTGAATTTACTAGGCCTCTTTGCTTCTTGAGGTATCACCTTACATGTTTTTCAGGTTCATATTCTTTTTATGCATATTATAGTTTGTTGTTTTTATGAATTTACATTTCCTTTATTCAATACTTTACTTCTGTTGCATTTTTATTATAACTTATTGCAAAAAAATCAATCTATTTTCTATTTGTTTTCTTAATTTAATAATGGCCCAATATACTGGTTTTGACAAAACTGATACGAGGGAACATCAAGACCTTTTATCTAAATAGATTGATATATAAGATGATATGATTAAAATACTAAAATAAGACCAAACAAGAAAATAATTGTGAATCCTCTTAAACCATATAATAACTAGTTGAAAATGACACTATCAGGGCAACTATGTCTCAAAAATCACCTATAGAATTTAAACCTTCTTATGAGGCACCACCAGTTATGGCTAGTACATCTTTGTCTCTTGATGTTGCTACCTTTATGCAAGAGATAAAATATCTTAAATTTAAGGTGCTACATATTGAGTAAGGTGCCTCTAGCCAACACAAAAATTTGGCTTTTTTAACTATACTTCATACACTATTGGCATGCCATATTGCTTTTACACCCATACCACCAAGTTTTGTTCAACCCAAGCTCACTCTTTATGATGGAAAGGGTGATCTAGAGACACACTTGAGATATTTTCACATATAATTATTGGAATATGTGCTAAATGACTCGTTACTAACCTAATTATTTCCATGGAGTTTAAATTATTATGCTCTACAATGGTTCTATAGTCTACTAAATCAGTCAGTCAACATATTTAATCCTTTAGCTGACATGTTCCTAGCTCATTTCAGAATTAACATAAAGGACACAGTTTCTTATGCCCATGTTACACAATAGAAACAAATGTCAAATGAAAATTTCACAGATTATGTTCTTTGATATAAGACTATTTTGGCTAAAATGACTAGCTCCCTAGTCGATCAAGATTACAATATCTCCTAAAACAAAGTCCTCTGCCATCATTGTATGAGTCAGTAATATTAAAAAATTTATCTTCCTTCACTAAGTTATGCTATATGATAAAGGAAAGAGAAGTTAAATTAATTTTAATATACAAATTCAAGTACACAAGCAGATCAAAAACAACAAACAAGAATACAAGTAAAGTCCCATAAAAAGTAAAGGTTAATGATAGAAAAATTCAAAATCAACCTACAGTTAATACAACATAAGATTCCCCTTAGTGATTGGTTTTATGAACACCTCCTGGATGAGCCTTTACCAATCTACCAATATCTCTAGATAGAGTCTTACAACAATGATTATAATGTTATATCATATTTCTCCATCCTAATCATGAAGCTGATACAACAAAGACTCTTCAACATGGATATGACCAAAATGCATTTTGTGATTTTCACAAGACACTAAGCCACATAATGAAAAATTGCATCAATTTTTGACACAAGATACATGACTTGATATATGTCAACCTTATTGATCTTCCCACTCTAATTGAGCCTTTTTTATGAAAAACAAGCATATGACAAGGCTCTAAAATAAAATTTAGATTCTTTCCCACAACATTTTAAATAGGAGATAAGTGATACATTAGGTTTTCACCATGCATATCATGCACATCCTCCACCAGCTACATACTAAGCAAATTTAGTTGAGTCACATCCTTTGAGCAACATGATTGGTGTGTATAATTCTAGAGTTTTAGGTAGACCTTTCATCTCCTTCTTAGAGTAGGAGATAGTTGAGGATGATTCAAATTACCATGAACTTTTTATCATATCCTACATCAAATATCATCCCATTCATAATGTTCTCATTGACAATAGATCTAGTGTGAACATGTGCACTATGACATTACTTTATCATTTGAGATATTTAGAGCAGGTTATTACCTTGATAGACATAATTATCAATAGATTCAGTAGACACATAAAAAGTTCATTGGGTGAGATTGTAATTCCTCTACAGGTTAGACCTACACATGTGGCCACACCATTTACCATTGTTTCTAATGTAGGAGTCTTTAACATGTTTCTTGATTGATCATGGATAGATAAAATTTGAGTAGTACCTTCTATAGTTCACATATGTGTGAAATTCATTCATGCTAATCAATTTGTTACATTTGGTAGAATTATGTATGATTTAATACTCCTTACTTCAGAGCCATCTCTTACTCCATAGTCATAAGTTTTAGCTCCTCCACCAGTTATATTTCTTCCTCTAGTTGAGATAGAAATATAGGTGAGTCGTCCCTCATCAACATATAGAGTTCATATATTTCCATGGAGGCCTCTCTTAGAGTGACCACTCCATCAGTGATAGTTTTAGGACTCTAAATAGTTTCCAACTATTGTATTCACACCTAGGGTAGTATCATTGAGATATCATGCCTCTAAAAATAGAGCACACTTTTAGAGAACTTATTCTACTACTAGATGGGTCCCTAAGAGCCCCAAAGTTGCATCCAATTCTTAGAGTTATAGGGGGACCCCATAGTCAATTTACATTAAAGACATTTTAGAGCACTTACAACATACATAGCTTTTAGAGTTACAGTCTCAGTGCTTCCATCATGCTTCATGATCATCCATGATCCCTCTCCTTGATATAGGACACCATGATAGGGAATGTCTCATGAGACTCATCAGTTAGTATCATTTCTTCTTCATCTTACCTGAACATACATTTATTTTCAAATTTATTATACATAGTTTCCTTATGATTACTTTTACATATCTTAGTTTAAAAATACCAAAAAAATATAACATGTCAAAAAAAAAAACATTCAAATAACTCAAAACACCAAAAAAAATTCAAACTATATGCATTATACATGATTTATATTTGTACTACCATGATAGACATATATTTTATTGTACTATGCTATTGTTTGAGAATTTATCTACATTTCCATGCTACACTTGATCTTTTTTGAGTGTGTGTAGTGATATGCAAATCTTTAATT
Organism: Torreya grandis; assembly: GCA_037957365.1. Lineage (NCBI taxonomy): Eukaryota > Viridiplantae > Streptophyta > Pinopsida > Cupressales > Taxaceae > Torreya > Torreya grandis. The sequence continues at coordinate 627,873 of JARHVA010006433.1, forward strand.
GTTTCACTATACCCATTAAGGGGGCATCCTACTCCTACATTCGAGACATACATTGACATATCTACCCATTAGGGGCATATTATATATGACTACACCATCCATATTATATCATTACTACACCACACACTCTAGTTATCATGATGATATACATTACTTATGAGCTTACATAGATTACTATATCAACACTCACTAGTATATAACACTTTTGTATTTCTTAGCATCTACATAGTATTTTACTTCATGTTTTACATACTTTCACTTCATACTTTTATTAGTTAGATGTGGTAGTATTTCCAACATTTACATGCCTTCCTTTATTTATTTGATTATCTAGATATGATTATATTATTTCATTTTTATTTTATCTCTTATCTATGCCATAGGACATTTACAAATTTCTTTTACTTATACTCTTATATATGCTTGTCGACCTCATGCCAATCTTCCTTGCTTGTAATAATATGTGTATGTGGGCATTTGAACATGTCTTGTATGTTTATTTTCTTATTTTGAGTGACATGTGCCCATGTCCCTTGTTTTCCTAGCCCCTTAGCCACTTTTGTGTGGTTATATCTTCTTTTCTTGCATGCTTGTTGTTTGTTTTGCTTCTCAATTATTTACAATAACATGATCCACATCATGTATTATCTTGCCTTGTTGGATGTCATGATGGACATCATGCTTCATCCCTCCCTGACAACTAACAACTAACATTTTATACTTCTAGTTTAGTATATTGCACATGATATTAAATTGTTAAATCCATCTAGGCATACCCTTATTAATATAACAACCTCCAACACAAACTATGTTATATCTTGAGACATCTTTCTGATTATCATTGCTATATCATGTATTTCATAGCATAACACACTTTTAGGGTTCTTTCTTCTAAGGTCTTCATTCCTACCCTCAAAAGAGGGGCAAACAAATAGTGGTTTTTCATAGATATTAGAGCCTTCTATTGGTAAAAAAGATCAATTTTTAGAACACTCAAAACAACATTCAAAATCTAAAATAGGTAGATCAGACCAGAAAGATAGTGACAAATACATAATAATGATTAGAAATAGTAAATAAAAAGAGTTCAATAGTTAGACTACAACACCAGATAAGAAAGTGTCCTAATTTTGGTGCTACTATTCAAACAATAGAAAACCCAAAAATTCTAGAAATAGATAGAAAGGTAAGTTTAGTTATAGTCTTGTCAGCTACAATATAGTTTAGATTCAATACTTTTAGAATAATTTTTCTCAAAGTATATAGATATAAGGGGGCATTATGCATGCCATAATGACTTTCACTTCTAGTTTTAGATTGGGAAGTTGGTATAACTTACAGATCATAATCCATGTTATAGACACCAATGATTGGGGGTAATGTGTACAATGCATTTGCTTTATTTTCTTTCCAAGTTTAGTGCATTACCTAGATATTCTTAATAGTTTCATGATTTATTCCATCTTTAGGTGGTTGGTATCATTTTAGAGTGGCTTTCATATAAGCCTAGTTCTTAGTTTTGGATTGGATTTCATACAAGCCTAATCTCCACCTTTTAGAATGGCCACGATTGGCCTAGTTATTAGTACATATTCAGCTATCCATGCCACATTATTAGATTAAAAATCATTTATGGGATTCATAATCCATCTCATATGACACATATTCATACCAATATCAGTACATAACTTTACATAGTGAGCAATGATGGAGCTAAAATACTAGCTTGCCTTTGTATTATTAACCCACCTACTAAAAGGGATTAGACATAGTACAAACATCAATTAACAAATGCATGATCACATAGATTCATACTTAGTGGGTGACAATGGATGAAAAGTGCCAGCCTTTGTATTCTAGAGCCACTCTCAGGGAATTGACCACTCATCTCTGTTCATGATATTACTTTTGGTAAAACACATACCTAGCATCACTCAACATCAAAAATAGATTTACACTTCACACTGTGCTCTCTCTATGCACATTTAGCATCATGCATATTCATAGCCTTCACCTTTGCAGGTACGTTTAGGTACGCTTTCTACTTTTCTTTATCTTAGTATTTTTATTTGTTGTATCACTAGAATGAAGGCAGCGGGGTGGGGGAATATATTCATATAAAATGTCCAAATTGATAGTTTGAGTGTGGCTTGTGATACCTTATCCATAGGTCCTTTGTGCATGCTCTTACAACCCTTTTAGACATCATTTTGCTCATTACCAATCATCTAAAACCTTCTAAATGATCATTCCACCTCAAACAAGCTATTTTTCCTAGACTAATCCTATTATCTCACATCTTGAGCCTATAAGACAAAATCACCATACTTGGACTATTGCGTCAGACCCTAGGGTGTCCCATTTTTGCAACTCCTATCCATCTGCATTTTGAGTCCCAATGATCATTTCCATCTAATCCCTATCTTTCAATATGTTGGCCTAATGTGAATACATCTAACCCATGACCAATGGTTTTATAAAAAACCTATCTTAATCTCATTTACAAAGGGATGTGAAAAATCTTACAAAGTAAACAAGAATACAAACACATCACTAAGGAAAAATTCCCTATTCTATGCATACAATCACCCAACATAGATGTAAAAACACTAGCGACCACAAGCACTCTCAGTTTGGCATTTTTGCATATACATCACACTATTCCAAAATTAAAATTGGATGGGATAACTATATATGCCTTTATCTATCTTCAAAGTATTGGTATGTAGGTAGTGTGCCCATACAAGGTGTGTGGATTACACGTTTAGTGTATTTTACACATTAACCCCCCTTTCCTCAAGTGGTTTAAACATTATTTTATCAAGCATGATAGAGGGTTAGGGTTTTAAGATTAATCCATCTCTATAGTGAGTTCCAATGACAAATAGTACTCAATATTTCATAGGTAGGCTCAAAATAGAATAATACAAAAACCCAAAAAAATTTAGGTTTATGTGACTAGTTTAGAAAACAACAATGGAGTGGACAATAACACCAATTTCCAAAGTGTCCTATTTTTTGTGCTCTTATCCTTTCACCAAATGAATTTCAAATTCATATTCATGACTCTACCCATCTTGTATAGCCAATTCTAGCATTTATATCATCCATCTCTATCTAGTTTCAAGCTAAGTCATATTTATCCTTATTTATTGATATTTTTAGAAAGGTAAAAAGATAAATAAATAATATAAATCATGACTATATTTATTGTAATATTATTTATTTATTTTATTAATCTAGACCCTTAACTAAAATAAGAATAAAACTCTATTATTCCCAAATAAGTTAAATCAATAATATGTTGCCCATGAGTAGCTTATTTATACTATGCATAGATTGCTTATCTTGTACATATTTTGAGAATCATATTCGTGTGATTATATTTATTAAAAAATAGGATAATGTGGATGAATTTATCCTTAGGATACATGCTTTCAGAATAATACATTATTATGTTAGATATAAATACTTTCATTTCATATCTTACACATGATGCATGCAATCCTTTCTTGTGATATATGTCGATATATGCAATTCAAAATAGGGATAAAGGTTATGTCCCTATGACTTATACATTTAAAAATTATTATTTTTCTTTATGTGATGGTAGTGGAAGACTAATTTTTGGAGACATACCAAGCATATGATAATTGATCCCATCAAAAGAATACATATATGACATTTTGTAGCCTTGTATTTTTTATATTACATTATATTTACTTAACTTATATTTGTATTTTTCTAAAATATATAGTAAAACATTTATAAATTATTTGGTATAGGTTCAAATAGTTGAATCAATATAGAGCGGTTTTTGCTTGGTCCTAATTTTAAGATGAGAGGAAATCATACAAGGGAATCCTCAAAATTTCCATCCATTCAAAATGCATCATTTATGATTTATAGATTTCAATAGATTATATTTGTGAATGCTTATTCATGCATATGTGATCCACACATAGTTTCACCATAAAAACATATTATATTGAGTGATTTGGTTACTTGTGAAACTAGTCATTGTCTTTTGTATTATGTGCCTTAAGTGCAACACCAAGTAATAAGTTGAATTTTTTTTAATTCTTGATAACTTTTGTTAAAATATAAACATCATGTTCGTTATATACAACACCACAATCCATGTCACATTATTATAAATATTAAACCACTTACTCCACCCATTAGGTGTATATTTTGTAAGTTTATAATGCTTTTCTATTGTGGGGTGGAGAGGTGATACACATTTTGTGGGGTAATGCATGAATTTTTTTTTGGATGAATGATATTGATTTAATTTTATATAAATCTATTTTCAGTGTATCAAAACATCGATGTAATTTTCATAGCCTGCACATCACTATGAAGCTCCATTCCATGCTTAAAAATTATATGTAATATCAACCATGAATACAACACCATTATATTTACCATGCAGTTTAGTCTATATTTGAAAATTTTAGATTAAATATGGACTAGGTAGACAATATACACCATGTTGCACCATGACAAATGGAAAATTTAAAGCACATGTTATGTCATAACATATATCAGCATAATCCGCATGTATAAGTGAAACCATGCAACTTTAAGAAGTTAAAGATTCACCCATGGAAGGCCAAACACTTTAACCTCAATAATAGTTATTTGGCCTTATACACTTTATAATATATTTATATACATATAAGATACTAGATAACAAGTAAATAGTAGTAAAGTAGATAACTATACATATTTCTCAGGACTATCCTTGTAAAAGACATGTAAGTTGATGTATTTTTTAATTCAACTCCCTTACTTTATTTATTATTCATTTTATTTAATATTAATTCCAAATATTCATACAACCTTTCTAAATGATCAACTAGATTTTTCTCCTTTGGACCTATTTGGATCCAAATTATTACTTTGTTCTCATATGACTCACTATAACTCATACCCTATTTTGAGACATTGAATACCTACACAATTATTACTAGTAAATTTCCAACAAAAACCATGTGTATAAAATTTAGTTATCCTTTTATTTATTTTATAAAATAATTGATTATTGATGCTATTGCTTATCCACATACACATGTTCATCATGTGTTTTTTTAATGGAATGTGTTTGTATATCCCCAAATAGAGGAGCTTAACTATTAGTTCTAGGATAATCATAGCCTTCCATGGTGTAAATTAGGGGGTTGTCACTCCTTTTAAATTTTGGTGCAAGATTATACATATATTGTCTTCAAAAACTATAATAAAATTTTAGGCAATTAAGGTAGATTATTAGTAACCAAAAATATATTTTACTTTAAAATGTATGCATGTGCATGCACACATTCATAAAATTAGGGCATTATATAGACACATATGTTTGGCATGAGGGTAGTTAATAATAATATAATTATATCAATGTGTGTGTGTGTGTGTGTGTGTGTGTGTGTGTGTGTGTGTGTGTGTGTGTGTGTGTGTGTGTGTGTGTGTGTGTGTGTGTGTGTGTGTGTGTGTGTGTGTGTGTGTGTGTGTGTGTGTGTGTGTGTGTGTGTGTGTGTGTGTGTGTGTGTGTGTGTGTGTGTGTGTGTGTGTGTGTGTGTTACTTGTGTCTTTATCAATTATTGATTCATGTTAGGCTATCATTTGTGTATTTCCCTATGTTTTTATATTTTTAATGCTATTTCCTCCCTCTTTCCTTTTATATCTTATTTATCTTTTTCCTTACCTTTTTTTGGGTTCTTGGAATTTTTATTAGAATCATACAATGTATGGTTTTGGCTATTTGGACCTTATAAAACTTGTTTTGGGCCTTCCATGAATTATGTTCCTTATTTTTCTGTATTTCCCACCCATTGTGTTTTAGTGTGCATGTAAATTTGGTCCCAATTTAAATTTGAGATGTGTATGAATACACAGGCTCATTAATGCAAATATGAAAATGAATGATTGAGAAGGACAAAAATTATATTTTATCAAGATGTATTATGAAATGAAAATATTAGTTGTATTAATAGTTTAGATAATAATTATATTAAGATTTAAATCATTGTTTTCCTTTCCCACATATTTATTCTAGTACAAAAAGTCGTATTGGACTTGGCCTTGGGTTGATAGATTTTATTTTGATTATATTGTGTGTTGATTGCCAATTTTTTCCAATATACAAACCTCATAATAATTGAGGGATAAAACAATTCCACCAATAAATTTCAATTTTTTCTTGGTATGTGATGATTTGCTAGGGTGGTAGAGAAGTAGCTCAATTTCATATAGATTTTCACAAAATTTTGGGAAAGAAAGCAAGGTTTACGACACTTTGGAGCACACCAAAATTAACACATTTTTTTTTTCATATCTAAAATTAGAAGTAAAAGTACATAATATTATATAAATATGTTTAGTAATCTATAATAGCACATTAAAAATTGTTTTTGTTCATCTTGAGTTTTTTGGGTTATGTTTGCCTCATCATCTAAACCTATTTTCCATTATCTATTTTCACCTTTTTTTCCAAATTCAAGAAAAAATAAACATACTTATATGAATACATTTTTTTTTTATTAGTGGTTCTAGAATACTATTTATTCTCAATTATTTATGATGTACTATTTAACTTATTTATATTTGAGTAGGCCTAGTGTACAAATTGTATAGGAAGATATATTATATTTTTATGTAAACCACTTTCCCGTTGTTTTAAAAAATGGATCCAAATTTATTAATAAACTCTGTCATTTATGTAAACCAATGGCACAAAGTAAATGTGATTAAGTTCAACATAAAATAGTAAAATAGATCTGCCAATTGCCAAAGGGAGGGAATAAAAGTATCTCAAACTATAAATGATCAATATAAATGAAAGATATAGGAAAATATAGATGAATAATTATTTTTGGAGTTATACAAGTTTGACCACTATGTTCACCACCCCTATTGTTCTCCTAAATTACCAAGTCAATGCTCAAACTAACTTATATCACTTTAAAATTAGTTTTAACCTTAGGATAATTGTCCCTAATTTCTTGGGATAAGTTCATGCTAGGCAAATAGGTTCATTTTCATAGCCATGTCAACCTAGTGTGGCCTTGCCCATCTGATATTTAATAGTTAGTTTCCTAAATTCAAAATATTCATATAGGTCATCTTGCA
>JARHVA010006433.1:640000-660000 GCA_037957365.1 Torreya grandis
TGCTGAAGTGACTAAAAAATATTCTACTTTTGTAGAAGAAAGGGTAACTATACTTTGCTTCTTTGAGCTACAAGTAATCAAACTAGAACTAAAAGAAAAATAATTACCAAATTTTGACTTTCAGTCATCCAAACTACCTCCCAAATTAGAATCACTAAATCCCACAAGATTGAACCTTTTAGAAGTGTAGTAATGAATACCAAAATATAGAGTGCCTTTCACATACCTCAAAATTATCTTGGCTGCCTTCATATGTATTTTTGATATCTCTATCATGTACCTTGAAATTAGTGAAACTAAATAAGTAAGATTAGGTGTTGTGTGAGTTAGAAACATTAAGCTTCTGACAATACTTCTATAAATTATCTCATCAACTCTTTTAGAACCATCATCTCTACACAATGCAACTCCATGAGCAACTGGAGTGAAGACTAGTTTACAATCAACCATATCAAATTTCTTCAACATATCTTTAGCATAATTTGTTTGACAAATGAAAATTTTATTCTCACTTTGATAAACCTCTATTCCTAAAAAATATTTCATGAGGCCTAAATCTTTCATCTCAAATTCATTAATCATGGAAACTTTGAATTCATCCTTCATCATAGAAATGCTACCCATATACAACAAGTCATCAACATATAAACATACAATTAGAATATCATAACCTTCTTATTTATAGTAAAGGGTAGGTTCACACTTACTTCTTTGAAAGCCATTGTCCTAAAAATATCCATCAATCTTAGCATACCATGCTCTTGGTACTTTTTTGAGGCCATACAAAGCCTTCTTCAACTTGTATACATGATTTTATTTTCCTTACACTTCAAAACCTTGTGGCTATTCCACATATACTTCTTCTAAGCACCCATTCAGGAAGGTACTTTTCACATCCATATGATGTATGCTCCAATTATTTTGATCTTATAATGAAATCATCATTCTAATGGTCTCTTGTCTTGATACTAGCGCAAATGTCTATTCATAATCAATGCCATACTTTTGTGTGAAGCCTTTAGCAACTAATATCACCTTATGCCTTTCAACACTTCCATCACTATTACACTTAGTCTTGTAGACCCATTTGGTGTCAATATTCTTCTTGTCATGTGGAAGATTTGTAATCTCCCTAGTGTCATTCCTATGAATATAATCCATCTCTTCAAGCATTTCTTGCATCCAAACCTCATTAGTATATGTATCTTCAAAACATGATGGTTCAAAATCAGCCTTGTTAAGTAAAGAAAAAATTCAGTGTCTCACCTCTTGGATTTTCTTCATGTGCTTGATTTTAACTCCTTTGATAAATGTCACTCAATCTTATTACCTTCCTTATAGAACTAGGACTTGAATCTGGACATACACATAGAATTGAACAACAAGATGAGGGGTTGCTTGGTGGATTTGTAGGAATATTAGTGGGCTGCCCATTATCAATATCATCCATAATAACTTCATTTAAAAAAGATTTTGACTTCTTCATATGGCCTTTTTGATGACCATGAACTCCCCCTTCATCAAAAATCACATCTCTTGACATGATAAGCCTATTAGTGAGAGGATAATATAACTTGTAAGCCTTAATTTTGCCTTAGTTTCATAGTGAATGATAAAACAACTAAGAAGGAGGCTAAAGAATGCTCAAGCCTTATTTCATATTCAAATATCTCTAGATAAGAGCCTACTTTTGTGAATTGTAGGAGCAAAGATAGAAGAGGATGCTTAGAAGACTCTAAAAGAAGCCTACCAAGGTTGTGATCAAGTCAAAGTTGTCAAGTTATAGACATTGAAGAGAGAAATTGAAGATTTAAGAAGCTGAAAGTGTGAGTACCTATTGTCTCAGAGTAAAATATGTGGTCAATACGATGGTTACACTTGGAATTGAACAACTAGATGAGGGGTTACTTGGTGGATTTTTATCACTTGGAATAAAAATATTAGTGGGCTGCCCATGATCAATATCATCCATAATAACTTTATTTAAAACATATTTTGACTTCTCCATATGGCCTTTTTGATGACCATAAACTCCTCTTTCATCAAAAATCACATCTCTTGACACAATAAGCCTATTAGTTAGAGGATTATATAACATCTAACCCTTAATTTCCTCACTATATCCAACAAAAAGACATCACTCACTTTTGGGATCTAACCTTTACCTCTTTTAATCAGGGACATGAACATAGGATAAGCAACCAAAAACTTTGAAATAATTAACATTTGGATTTTTCACATACCAGGCTTCATATAGAGTCATCCTATCAAGTGCACTAGTGGAACTCCAATTGAGAATATATACTACTATAGCAACTATATCTCCTAAAAGAGAATTGCTTAATCTATTTGTTTATAGCATGCTCTGTGCCATCTCAACCACTATACAATTCTTCTTTTCAGCTACACCATTTTGTTGAGGTGTGTATGTAGTGGTGAGTTGTCTTCTAATGCCATGCATATCATAATAACCTTGAAAGGATTTTGAAAAAAAATATCCTCCATGATCAGTCCTTAAGCATTTGATTTTTCCCCCTTTGTCATTTTCTATAATGGCTCTAAACCTCTTGAATGTCTCAAGAACTTCACCTTTGGTATTCAAAAAATAAACCTAAGACTGTCATGGGTAATCATCAATAATAGTAATGAAATATGATGACTTACCTAAACTCTTTGTCTGCATAGGACCATAAATGTCTGAATGAACTAAATGGAGTGGATTGTGATCCCTCCATGCATTACCTTTTGGGAATTTCTCTCTTGCATGTTTTCCTTTAGCACATCCCTCAAAAACTTGTGCTCTTTAACCTTAGACAAACAAGAAACTAATGCTTTTAATGTTAGAATATTCAAACTATGAAAATTTAAATGCCCATAACTAAGATGCCACATCCAACTTGTATCCTCATATGCCATATTGACAAGGCTCCTATTATGTTCACCAAACATCAATGGGAACAACCTATTCTTTGTCATAGGCACAACTGTTACCACCGTATTACCTTGATTCTTATCATAAATTATACATTGTTCATTTTCAAATACAACTTTATAATTCTTCTCACATAATTTTCCAACACTCAACAAATTATTATTTAACTTTGGAGTGTAATAAATGTCTTTAACACTCTTCATACCCTCTTTTGTATGGACTTCCATAGCTCATTTTGCAGCAACCTCCAATGATTTTTCATCACCAAGCTTGATCTTTGATTTAAAACATACATCCATTATAGAAAAAAGTTTTTCATTCCTTGAAATGTGGTTAGAACATATTTTTAGCTTTGTCATAAGATAAAAATAAATTATCTGGAGGATTATCATCACCTTCTTAAGCATAATGAATGCTTTTATCATTATTACCTTCTTTTAATCTACACTCGTAATTAAAGTGGCCGTACCTGTTACAATGATAACACTGGATATTTCCTTTATGAAATTAGCCTCTACCTCTTCCTCTAAAACTAACTCTTCCTCAGAAACCACCTCTTCCTCTATTTCCTCTTGAGTAATTCTAATTTTGACCTCTACGTTGGCCTTGATTACTTTTGATGCTACTATTGGCATCTTCATTCTTTGTGATTTGTAATTTGAAGGAAAAATATTTTTCATCACTTTCTCCAATTGAATCTCTCAATATTTCTTCATGAGACATCAAAGATCCAACTAGATGATCAAATTGAAGGGTAGACAAATTCTTTATTTCTTCTATGATTATGGCAACATGGTTCCACCTTGGTGTGAGTGTCCTCAACACCTTTTTGATTACAACCTCGCTGTTCACAATTTCACCAAGTATAGCCATCTTATTCACCACATCTTTTACTCTGACACAATAGATACTCACACTTTTAGGTTCTTACATCTTCAAATTCTTGAATTCTCTCTTCAATGTCTGTAACTTGACAACTTTGACTTGATCACTACCTTGATAAACTTATTTTAGAATCTTCCAAGCATCCTCTACTATCTTTGCTCCTACAATACATGGAAATAGGCTCTTATCTAGATCTATTTGAATATGAAATATGGCTTTGAGCATTCTTATTTTTATCCTTAGTTATTTTATCATTCACTATGAGGGCATTTCAATTAGTTGGCTCTACATAACCTGATCCAACAATATCCCACAAATCTTTTTCTATCAAAAAAGTCATCATTTTGATACACCAATAATCATACTCATTTCCATCAAATTCTGGAATGGACAAGGAGTTAGAATTTGACATGATAAATATTTGTAAAAATTCTAACTATTAAATCTTTAACCCAAAATAAAATACTAGCTCTGATACCAAATTGTAAATTTTATCCAAACCCAACCATCTAACAAACTAATTAATAATGACTATAGAAATAATTAACTCAGACAAAAAAAGATCACAATGTTAATACAAAATTATGTATTTTTGCATCCTATTCAACTATTTTTTATTCATGCCTATATATAAAAATGAAATTAAAAAAAAGTGATATATCGCTATGCATGAAAATAGACTAAAAGATTATATCACTAAACATGCATTTTTTCAAGCATTATTGGCTGTGCTAAAACACTACAATTCAGTTAAAATAATGTTTAACAACATAATTAAAAAGACAAACTATAAATAGAATAATCCCATGCATTGATGAGGACTATAGTCAAGAGATGAGGATAACATGTGGTGAGGAAAGCATGCATTAGTGAAGATAGCATGCATCAATTATCAAGAGGGTACAGATGGATGAACCAACATCTAGATGACATGGTCCATCTGATTGATGTGTGTGATATGTTGAGGGATAGCATCTCAGAAATAATGTAGTAGCACATGTGTGTAGGTAGCCATTAGAGGCCTTGGCCTTGGAGTTAATCCCAATGCCCATGTCCTTGAAAGAGCATGCAATTCCCTTCCAAGTTGGCTAGGGAAGAGCAAGTATACCCAGTCCAAACTTGAGAAATACATGTCTATTTTGAGGTGAATGGCAGATAATCTTATCCTTGAGGAAAAAATGGGAGGAATAGGAGCTTTTTTCATGGCCATCAACATCAACCATGCCAAATCCATCACAATCTTGGTATGCTCTGCACTTATGATTTCTCTTTCCTTCAAGACACTGTGAAAGAGAATGCAAGATATTCCTCTTCTTAGGAGTTTCACTTCTTTGCAAGGCAATCTATATAAGGCATTTGAGATGAGAAAGAGGTTGTCATCATCATCATCAAGGTTGGTGCATGAGTTATAGAAGGTAGATATTGTAGTCAGAAACCTCAATCATCTTCTTAATTCCAATTCCAAATTACATCTTCCACTTCAACTCTCTCCAATCAATAGGGCACTCTATGATTTGGAGACAACTCTTCCCTCCTTTAAGCACAAAATCAACTAGCCATTCAAGTTTCTCATCTCTACCAGAGTTGCACTTTTGAACACCCTTTATTATGAGTAATTATCGAGTTACTATGAAGGGATACTAAAAGAGGCTACCAAATTGCCCTTTTGAACAGTTTGTAGGCCTCAGTTATAAAGAAAATTATGGTGTTGTGGTGTAACACATGGATCAATTCTAAAAAAGTACATACATGAATTGATCTTCTTCAATACAAAATATAGAATGTTGGTCACAATTTTCATGTGTGTGTATGATAATATGTTCTTGGTTTAATTATCTATGTTTTGTTGGCTCTTTGACCTTCAAATCATTTAAAAATTCTAAATTTTTAAAATATAAAAGTATAACACACATTTAACCAAAATGCAAGTTGTTTTTTCTTTTAAGCCTTGCAGATTCTAGGGTTATATGAAATTTATGTTTTGGTTTAAACATTTTTTTTCTCACTAAGTGAGATTTGTTCATGTTTTGGGTTTAAAGCATTTTTTGAAAATGAATCACTAAATGAGATTTGCTCATGTTGAAATTGAAACCTTAATCTATTAACATATTTAGCTATTGTTTATTCATTTTTTTAAATAATATTAGTCTGAAATTAAAACCTCATATATTTTTTGATAAAAGTTTGAACCAATTAATCTCTTTGCTTTAAATTCTTATATATATATATATATATATACACACACACACACACATATGTATATATACATATATACATACATATATATATATATATATATATATATATATATATATATATATAAAGAGTACGAATTGGGTTCATAGATATTTCAACATCTTAAACCATAACTTGTTTTAATCTTTCTTTAATATTTAATAGTTTTCAATATTTATTTATATTAACATGTGGACAATTAACTTAAATACACTGATTTTTATGTCATAAACAATTTAATCTCAACCAAAAATTTCCCTTAAATTATGTATAAATTTTCTCAAAAAAGAAATAAAAAAATTTATTATTTTTAAAGTATTTTAATATTTTGTTCTGTCGCACTTCTGCGCTTATCATTCTCCATATGACATTCTTAGACATTATTTTATATTTTTAATACAACATTTTAGAACTATGTTTGATCTAAATTAAGAGATTAGTTTTTAATTTAATAATATTATAAACCCAAGCCCGCTCCCCCACCCCACATACGCACATATAGGCCTACCTCTTTTAAAATCTAAAATAAATATATTGTTTTGAAATATCTTAAAATTGAAGTTGTAATATTATTAATAAAAAATAAAAAAGTTTAATTTTAAAAATAATTTCAAATAAGTAATAAAAACGCTATGCAAAAGACACTCCTTATGATATAAGTAGCTTACTTTAGTAACTAAACTCAAATCCTTTAACCCAGTTTACCCTTTAAACCAGTTTGGAGGCCTAAAATAAATTACGGTGTTGTCGTGTAACACATGGATCAATTCTAAAAATGTAGATATACGAAGTAGACTTCTTCCATACGAAAATACAAAATGTTGGTCACCACAATTTTTGTGTGTTTGTGTATGATAATCTATTCTTGGTCTAATTATCTATGTTTTGCTGGATCTTTGACTTTCAAATCATAATTCAATAATTCTCAATTGTTAATATATAACTATTTTTTTGGGGGGTTGAACTCACTAGATTGCTCACAAAAGTATAACACAAATTTAACCAGAATGCAAATGTTTTTTTCTTTTAAACCTTGCATATTCTAAGGTCATAAATGAGATTTATGTTTTGGGTTAAAAGTTTTTTTTGGGAGATCATAAATTAAATTTGCTCATGTTTTGACACCTTCATTTATATTTTGGGTTAAAATCTTTTGTTTTAATGGATCACTAAATGAGATTTGTTCATGTTGAAGCTGAAGCCTTAGACCATTAACATACATAAGGTGTTATTTGTTCTTCAATTTTTTTAATAATTTAATAACATTAACATAAATTTAAAGCCTCAGATATTGTTTGATATAAATTTCAACAAATTAATCTGTTATATATATAAATAAAGTTAATAAAATAATAATAATTGATTTCATAGATATTTTAACATCTTAAATGATAACTTGTTTTAATATTTTCTCTGACTTCTCTTAAAACTTTATTAAAATTTTCACTTTAAAACTATGTATTTATTTAATAATTTTTAATGTTTATTGATATTAACACATCGATAGTTAATTTAAACACACTTTTCTATTATTTATCTCATAAACAATTTAATCTTAACCAAAAATTTATGTTAAATTATATATTTATTTTCCCCTCTTTCTTTAAAAGGAAACAAACCATTTTATTGTTTTGAAATTTTTCTCAGTAGTAAACATAGGACTTTTTATGCCACACTAATAAAGTTATATTTTTAATATAACATTTTTAAAACTATGTTGTATTCAAATTAAGAGATTAGTTTTCATTTTAGTAATTTTATAAACCATTTATATATATACATACTAAGGCTTACCTCTTTTAAAATCTAAACTAAAAATATTGTTTGGGAATATAATAAACTTGAAGTTACAATATTATTAATGAAAAATAATAAATTTTAGTTTTTAAAAGAATTTTATATAACTAATAAAAAGTCTATGCAAAAGACACTCCTTGTAATATAAATATCTTAGCTTACTAAGTAAATTAAAATCATTTCTTTTTAGATTTATTTCAATTATTATGTTATTCAAGAATTAGTAATGTTAAATTGAATCACATGAAAGTATTAAAAATACAGAGAACAAATATATTATAATAAGATATAGATAATAAAAATAAAGATTTGTATGAATTTATTTGATGTAGATAATTTTGATATACTTATTATATTATTTAGTTATCTATTTATTTATAAAAGTAATTTTTATTAAAATGATTATTATATTATTTTTTACTTGACTTCATCCATAATATTTAGAATTGTGATGTAAAAATCTCTTTAAAAATCTCCTATTTGTTAGTGATATTTCATTATTTAATCTCAAGGTATCTACATAACTCTTCCAACATATCAATACATGATCATATATCCTAAAAACTGAAAATAAAAAATTATTCTCATTATTGATTTATTAGTTAAAAAAATAGACTCCAAATTTTTCTTGGCATCAACTCATCTTTCATATTTGATTCTCAACAATTTTTTCGACCTAGATGGGTGAGATCAGCCTTAAATTATCTCTCTAATCATCCCATACATATGGCTCATCACTTATATATATTTTTTTTGTTGTTTACTTTATCCCACTTTATTTAGTTTAGAGATATTAATTTCTTAGAGATGATTTTTGTCACCAAATTTATTATGTATTCAACCAAAATTATTTATAAAGTAACCAAAATAACTATAGTGTATTTCAATTTACTATTTTTTAAAAAAATTGCAGTTGTTGGTTCCTAGTTGTACACCTCTTTCACTCAACATTGCACACTTGAATAAAACAACCAACAAAGATGAAAAACCCATTGATATGTCATTTTATCCGATGGAGGGTTTACCATCAAGAATAAAATGATCACAAAAAATGACTAAGATGCATCAATAGAGAGTATGGTCATCTCCCTACTACTTCTAGCTCTACCGCATCCAAGGTGAGATGACCTAAAGGGTATCTTGATCACATGGGTTGATTTTGAAATTCAACCTCCATGGGGACTTTTAGCATAAGGAAACACAAATATGACCAGGGAACAACCAAACTTGTTCAATCTATCCAGAAAGGGTTTTCACATAGAATTAATAAATGCTCGAAGTCACAAAGAAGCTACTGAAGATACATGGGTATATGATTACAATCTTAATTATAAAGAATATTCAAAAACATGGGATAAATGAAAAATCATAGTGCTAGGTCTTTAAAGTACAAATTGAAAACACATGTTATATAGGCAATGTTTATGCATCTACATGCGAATAACACTTATAATATGCAAAGGGTGTGTTATATGCAGGGTAGGATAGCTAGATAAAAATGAAGGGTGGTGTGCTGGTGGTTTTTAAATGATAGGGATTATTTCAAAATTCATGACATCCCTTATTGTAAAGATGTAAAAAAAATGACTTACAAGCTAATGAGAACTACTAGGAGTGGTTTGCATTCATTAGTGTTAATACAATGCAAGTACATAAAAGATACCTAAATCCTTAAATCATACACTACACATAGAATATCAAATAATTTTTCTTATTAAATTCATGAACCTAGGATGCCCTTAAAATGTATTCAACAAAATATTTCCAAATATAACTACAAAAGGGATTTATAACCTAGATATATGCTCAAAATTACTAGTAAATAACACAAACCCAAATATCCAATCAATATAACTTGTAAAAAACATTATTGCATTTCATAAAAAGGAAAAAATAAGAACCAAAATTACTTTTCATTATATTTGAAAGAAAATTTTGAATACATCAATGTTTCAAAATGATACTATGGGGACAAGCATGGTGAATTTGCTCCATGTTGGATAGAGGAGACATATAGATATGCTCTCAGAGCTTGTTAATGCTTGTACAAATACAACCACCTTAGCAAGAGAGGAAAAATACATAAAAAATAGTGATCCAAAAATTTGGAAGAACTAATACTTAGGAAAAATAAACACTAATAACAACCTAGAATAAAGCAGAAGCCCCCTATTTATACACTTTTTACATCTATTCAAATCTTGAAATACGGGTTACATTTTGAAAAATTACAAAATAGCCCTCCAAGTTCTACCAAGATGCTCCCAGATAGAACATGCCTTTTTCCATGTCTATAATCTTCATCTATTTACATAAAAAATGGTTTCTCTAACTACCTCTTCAAGTAATGATGAATATTTTTAACAAAACCTTTGATTTTTTGGTTGGAGATGCCTTTTACATGAGCTGGAAGGTGAAAATTTGTGGTGGATGCTAAAAGAATTATTTATCTTTTTTTACAACTACTTGGAGATGCCCTTGACCACTTGCTTGCATATTTGGAACGTCTTGGATAATTACCCTTCCTCATATGCATGCCATAGAACAAATTTCTCTTGCAATGACGGTATGGGAATATTCAAGATCCTTGGATATTAGAATGATATTCCTCTAATCGCCCCCTTTGACCTTATAAATCTATAATATCTCTCCCATGGAGGAGCTTGGACAAGCAAAACATGAGAAAATACAATACTTAATTTCATTTTTCCTTTTTCACTTATTTTTTCACATTTTTGCTTTTTGAAAATTTATTTTCTTTCAAATTAGACTCCACATTTTTAATGCATAAATGCATTAATTTTCACTTTTTGACCTCTTGGGGAAATTCTAGATCCTTCTGCAAATTTGAAATTTTCATTGCTTTAGGGAAATCTGGGGCCCATAAAAAATTTTGCAATTTGTAATTATAAATTTGGAAATAGAAATTTTCAGAATTACATTTCATAGAACTACAATTTTCAAATTGCAAAATTATAAATTATAGTTGAGCTTCCCATTTCCTTCAAAAGTTCCTTTTGGAGAATCTAGCACTCCAACTATAATTTGTAATTTTATAAAATTATAAATTGTAGTTGGGGTTCCCATTTTTCTCAAAAGCTCCTTTTAGGGAATCCAAAATTCTAACTGCAAATTATAATTTTACAAAATTGTAAAATTGTAATTAGTTTTGGAAGTTCCCCCTTAAATTAAGGCCACCTATTGACCGATGTTGACTAGGGGATTTAAAGGACCCATGTGTAATTTACAATTTACACAAGTGCAAAATTATAAAATTACATTTCTACGCCAATTCTCCTTAATGTTCTCTTTGGGTTGACTTTTCTCTCACCTACTTTGACTGGGAGGATTGGGAGAGTTGACAGTAATTTGTGACTGAAATTTAAGAACTTGATTTTTTCAAGTTACATTTCCCACTAATATTTTCTAGGGAGTTTGGGGTCTCATCCGTAGTTTATAGAACTTGTAACATTTTTGGATTTTTCAATTTTTTACCCAACTACATTCTTGTTTCTGGGAATCACCCTATAGAATATTTTTCCATAAGCTAACCCTTTTTCTATATGATGCTTCAAAATAAATGTGGTAAGTTTGTCCCTCATATCAATAAATAAAATGTGTCCACAAGCCTCACACTTTAAAATGATCATCTGGGTTTTTCAAATAATGACCTTTATCTTTGGATTGCCACATCTATAGCATTGCACATACTTTTTAATAAAAATATCCAGAAGTGTAACTAGTTTTGTGGTATAAGGAGCACCATTAACAAGAGATGTTTTGGTTTTTTTAATCAAACATGACTAAGTACCTAGCTCATAACTAAAATATTTTATTATATAAATAAGAGGCTTGATATATGCTTTGGCCACATTCACCATGTTTACAAAATTTTCTTCATTACATTTCTTTGGCCCTAAATTTTTGTGATTGTTTTAGGCATCTTAAACCTATATAATGCATCATTATGGTTACTTTTCACAATTTTGAGGAAAGCCATTTTTCTCGATTGATGATTACCTAGAAGGAACCAATAAGATAATGAAGTAGAAAATTGATCTCTTATACACCTCTCTTATAGACTTACTCTCTTCTACATTTTCCAATTTTCAAAAAACACAAGAAACTCACTATCCTACCATAAAAGATCATCTATAATAATTATCTCAAATCCATTTTTTATTCTTTTCTATACAATGTCTTCTTTCTTATACTATTTTGGTTGACGACTTATTTAATGCCTTGAGACTCAAATAAAAAGTTAGATGATTCCTCCATTGTTATTAGTCTACGTAGGCGACTAGGTGGGCTTACATTTCATCCCTTAATATTCACATATATGATTACTCCCCATGGTTTCATTCTAATTGAAAAATTATTAAATCAAGGAGTATTAACAAACTTGGGTAGCTTCCCACTAATTTAGAATTTGAAAATGGGGTTGCCCTCATGCTCAAAATCATTTAGTGATAGTTTTGATGATTAGCTCCATCTTTTTGAGGATGGTAGTTTCTACTTGTTCCTCTCAAATATGGTATTGGCCTCAACTCTGAATGTCCATTATTTACATATTAGTAAATAAATATAACAACCATCATTATATAGTTTAAAACCTATTTATTATATATTTCAAGATGTCAACACTTGAAAAAATGTGATGCTCAGGCTAGAACCTCAATAGAGTATAGCCAAGAAATATTTTTAACATCTAACATATTCTCATGGCTTTGGATCTTGATTTGGTCAGATCACATAAAATGATAACCTACTACAATTAATTTTTTTATCTATCCATTTAAACTTTGCCATGTAAAGAATAAATTTGGGCAAAGACATGACTTTTGTGTCCTTTCAACCCACATGTCATTGTCAAACCTAAAAAAATAATGTATATATTTTATACCTTCTAAACATTTACCTATTATCCATTCAACTTTCCCACTTATCTTCTCTTACCCCTATGGGATTTGAAGGTGCCTATGGCATTTTTAATTTTCATTGTTGTAAGTTGCATCTCGTATTCCCATTTTTACCAGGTACTATGTTACTATACATGGTCTACCTGAGGTTAAATCTTATCTTTATGCCATCCCCTTTTATTTATAAAATTTGAAGCATAATCAACAAATTGTAATTTACCAAACTTATTAATTACTTCCTTATCTCCCCTTTTTGTTGTACTCATTCATGCTTTCTCTCCAAGGAATCCAAGAATGGATAAACAAATTGTATGTTGTATTTTCTTTATTTAAATTTTCATAATTGATTTTCATATGAGAAATCCCACGGACTTCCCTACCCCAAAAATAAGTTTCATTTCACATTCTAGATTCCTTATGTAACTATTGGGTGCATTTCATAATTGTCTTTTACCACATACATCCTATGGTCTTATATTACCAGTTTTACAATTTTATTTTGACCTTTCACCTCTAGTAGAATTGAAACCCCTTAAATGTAATTGCATTTAGACCACCTCATCTTTGGTAGAAATATTATACTCCTTTTTCAATTCATACTTGGGTCAAACCTACAGTCAATGGTGATGGTTCTGCCAATTACCTTGCATCCATTTATTTTAAAAAAAACATTGCTTTATTACTAATCATTTCCATTTGAAAATGGGCTTGATGATATGGGGTCACTATCAATGTAAACTTTTGAAACTATTCATGTGGTAGGTACCTCCACTATCATGGCTTAAAATATTATTACATGGTTAATTTTTTATGGGTTCCATGTCAACATTACATGCAGACATTTAAGATTCAATAAATGTCTAAAATTTGTGGTGCAAATTTGAGAACCAACATTGGCTCTTGCTCAAAGAAGTACACCCCTGTAGGTGTGCAAAGAACCCTAGAACTTAAGATCAAGTGCCAGTCCATTTAGCCATGGAGTCAAGACTTAGTCAATTTCAACAAATGCCCTTGAAGGATCAACAAAACAAGGAAGATAGATAAAAATAGATTAGAAGGATTTGAAAATGAACACATGATAAAAATAATGAAAAGGAGTTGTACAAACAAGGCACAAAGTAGAGGGGAAATAAAAACAACAAAGAAGAAAGACTATATAGTATGTACACAATGATGGGCTCAGTTGAGGAAATATTTCAAATGTTTCCCATTAACAAGCAATTCTAAAATCTCACCATTCCATAATTTAATTAACTTTTCTAGTAATTTTGTGGTCAAGATGAATTAAATTAATCTCTACACATGCCAAAAAATATTGATACTAGTTTGTAATAGGATGACATCCTAAAATAAATCCTTCTTGTATGATGTCAAATTTAGATAAGACGAAGCCAAAATATTTTGATATCTTTTTAGCATCTATAAATAAACTTGTTTTTTAGATACAATTAGGTAAGTACCAAGTAAGAGTTCCTGAGGATTGCTAATGTCATCCATATACTCTAAGTACTACTTGAAAGTGACCTTAAAATATTCACCCTTAAAGGCATAAAATATAACCCCAACTTCATCTAATGGCATTTTTCAAACAACAACTTTATTGTCAAACCCAACATCAAGAATATATGGTTGCTTAACAACATCCATATTCCCAATGAGGTTACCCAATTTGACATTCATGTGTATTACATTAATTATAACACCCTTTAGATCTTATATTACATCAAGATTGGGTAACTCATTTTCTTGTGTCATATTAAAATCACATGTAAATTTATACATTGGGACACATACCTTATTGACTGTACTCCAAAATTGATCAACATTGGTATCATTCATCATTTTCATGGAGAAAAAAACTTACTTTGGGAGACTTGAACATTTAAAATAAAAATATCATTACCATCAATAGACTTAGATGTAGATTGAGGATCATTTGCATCTTCATCACTTGGTTCAGTAGTATCACATGGAGGATGTAGAAGGAAGCATTTATCGCACCAATCACTGTCTAAATCAAAATTTACCATTATCACTTTAGCATTTAATGGATTAGTCACTTATTTTCAAACCCTTCTATTCTAATTTATGTCATCACATACATTCCTACTTTATGCTTGATTCAAATTTTGAGCTCTCCCCTAACTAGTAGATTGATGAGGGATCCCCTTCCCGGCTTTGGCCAACATGTATGATATATTTCTGATAGAAAAGGCCAAATTATTAACCATCTCCTCAAGGTTGGAATTATTAGTGTACTATGTTTTTTATAGATTGGCTATCTTTACATTACCCTACTTATTCATGGGCTTTTGCATAGCCTTTATGTTATTCTAAATTTGGATGGCCATAGTGATTGACAATCATAGATTAATGGGAGCATTGTCCCTCAGGTAAGACACAACCTTATTATCAAAAGCATCATAATACTTTATCAAACATGTTCTATCACTAGGCCATATTTTTTTGGGTAGTTGCATCACAGCTTTGTTGAACCATGTATTGAAGACATACATGCACTCATTAGGGTTCTTATTGATGTTTTAAAACTTAGCTAAGAGAAACATCAAATCATTTATATCACCATACTTAATTATAAAAACATTCTTCATCTCTTCCCATGAATGAATGCATCTATGGGGAAGGGAATCGAACCATTTAAGAGCATATTCTTCTAACGTGTGTATAAATAACTTAATACAAACATTCTCATTCTAAACCTAATAGTATTCAATGATATTATTAAAATAACTTAAGTGTTTATCACCTCTCACTACATTTTTCACTTGAAATTTGGGAATGTGGTTCCTTATTTTATTTGGGACTTCAAAATGATAGCCTTCTATTTCATCAAAGTTGACAGGTTTGACCCTAAGAATGTAGAATGTTCATTCTCATCTTGATTCCAATGCCTCATGATTAGTTCAATGGTAGGTTCATGAATAATGACAAAGGGATTTGAGGGGGTAAATGAGGTTTACTTCATAGATCAAAATTAGGAAGGGAATTAGTTGGTTGAGAAGGAGTTGGATAATAAATGGGGTTGTATGATTATTAATCACTATAAGAACTATGAAACTATTTACTAATAGGAATTTCAACACAAAATTAAGGATTACCATAATCTTGATAGTACAAATAGTGTTTTACAGCTACACTTTGCTCTTCAAAGGGCCTCCAAATTTGTTTCTTTCCTTTTTGATGAACACTTAGGGGCAAGACAAGTTTCTTAGATGAGTCACCTTTGAAATATGACCTCAGTCCTTCTAGCTTTACAAGTAAAAAAATTCTCAAAGCTGAAGATACTTAAAGTGGGAAATGATCTTTCATTGAAGCTAGATGATTTTATTGAGTTTCCACTAGAGGCAAACTTCTAGAATATAACCATCTACATACTTGTAGTGATACATACTGAAACCATATCTTGCTAAAATTAGTGATGATGTATGAAATTAAATACAATGAATTTTTTTGAATCATGTTCCAAAGGGGAAACCACCTCAAAACACGATAAATTCATAGCTCTTTGAAATAAATTTAGTATATGTCAATTTAGTTAAATCTCTCAATTCCTAGCTTGTCCCCAATGGAGTGATGTGGTGTTGATGACTAAGACAACAAAGGCAAGCTCAAATAATCCTAAATTTCAAACTCATAAGATGAGATGGATAAACATGTGTAGAAATGTAGATGAGATACTTACATCAAATATTGGTGGATAGATTTTTTAAACCCAAATTTACAATCAGCTCTCTACAAGAGTCCTCAAAAACACAAGTTCCATGGTTCTTAGTTTCTCCCTGGCAATGACACTAGTTGATTGTTGGTTTTCAATTAGCTAT
Organism: Torreya grandis; assembly: GCA_037957365.1. Classification (NCBI taxonomy): domain Eukaryota; kingdom Viridiplantae; phylum Streptophyta; class Pinopsida; order Cupressales; family Taxaceae; genus Torreya; species Torreya grandis. Next base: position 656,611 of record JARHVA010006433.1, read on the forward strand.
GGAATTTCTCCCTTACATTAAGACCACTTACTGATTGATATTGTTTGGGGGGCTTGGGAGACCTATGTATAAATTATTATTTACACAAGTGAAAATTTCATTTCTCCTCCAATTATCCCTAAATTTATCTTTGGGTTGATTTTTATCTCACCTACTTTGACTAGAAGGATTGGGAGTGTTGACCACAATTTGAAACTATAATTTGAGAAAATTATTTTTGCAAGTTGCATTTCACATTAATTTTTTTTTGGGAGTTTGCGGTGTCATCTACAATTTCTAGAACATGTATTTTTTTTGGGTTTTTCAAGTTTTTACCAAACTTCATTCCTGCTCAAGTGAATCACCCTACATAAGAGTTTTCCAGAGTCTAAGAATTTTTATGTATGATGCTTCAAAATAAACATGGTTTGTTTATCCCTCATATACATAGCTAGAACATGTCCATAAGCCCCACACTTTAAAATGATCTTTTGGGTTTTTGAAATAAGTACCTTTGTCTCTTCATTAACACATCCATAGCATTGCACATACTTTTTAATGAAAATATCTATAAGTGTAGCTAGTTTTATGGTATCATGAGCACCATTAACAAGATAAGTTCTAGTTTTTTTAATCAAATCTTTATTGAAAAACCTTTTCATATACAAAATATTTTGTTTTATAATAAAGAGGCATGCCAAGTGCTTTAGCCACATTCACTATGTTTACAACATTCATCTAGATGCCATTTCCTTGGCCCTCAATTTTTGTGATTATTAAACCCATAAAAATCATCATCATGTTATTGGTGATTACCTATAAATAACTAACAAGATAATGAACAAGAAAACTAATCTCTTGTATATCTTTGTTACATATGCACTCTCCTCTACATTTTTCAATTTGTAAATAACATAAGGAACTCACTGTCCTACAATAAAATATCATCTAAAATAATTATCTCAAATCCATTTTTTTATTATTTTTTGTGCAATGTCTTCTTTCTTACACCATCTTAGTTGATGCTTTATTTAATGCCCTAAGACTAAAAAAAAGTTTAGATGATTCCTCTACTCTTATTTGTCCATGTAAGTTACTAGGTAGGCTTACATTGAAGCCCTTATCATTCACATCTATGATTGGTCCCCATAGCTTCATTTTAATTGAAAATTTTTTACAGTAGAGAGTATTAACAAACATAGGTAGCTTTCCACTATTTCAAAATTAGAAAAGGGGGTCACCCTCATGCTCAAAAGAATTTAATGATAGTTTTGTTAATTACTTATACCTTTTTGAGGATGGTAATTTCTTCTTGTCCCTCTAAAATAGGGAATCAGCCTCAACTCTAAACATCTATTCTTTTCATATCAAGAAACTAAGACCAAAACCATCCTTCTATAGTTCAAAACTTGAAATAATGTGATGTTTAGGTGAGAACCTCAATAGAGTACAAATAAGAAATACTTGAAATAATGTGATGTTTAGGTGAGAACCTCAATAGAGTACAATTAAGAAACACTTGAAATAGTGTGATGTTTAGGTGAGAACCTCAATAGAGTATAGCTAAGAAATACTTTCAACATATAATGTATTTTCATGGCTTTGGACCTTGAGGTAGGTGGATCACATCAAATAATAACCTATTGCCATTAATGTTTCTAGCTATCCATTTAAACATTATCATGGAAGGAACAAAGTCAAGCAAAGACATGACTTATATGTTATTGTTTTAACCCATAGGTCACTGTTAAACCTAAAAAAAATCATGCATGCCTTTTGTACCTTTTGAACATGTACCTATTATTCATTCAACTTCTTGCTTATTCCTTTTTCATCCCTAGAAGATATAGAGGGGGATATGCAATTTGCAATTTGTATTGCTACAAATTGAATGTCATGTTCCCATTTCTAACAAGCACTATATTTTTTTATGTGGTATTATTAATTTCAATTCTTATCCATTATATTCATGGAATCTAGATCTAAATCATCAAATTGTAACTTACCAGACATGTAAATTTCTTCATTATTTCCATTTTCATTTGTTCCTTCTCTCCATGGGATCTAAGAGTGGAGAAACAAATTACAAGTTATCTTTTCCTTATTTTTTTTTCAAAAATACTGTTATTAGGAGAAATCACATGGACTTATATATGACTAAATTCAATTTATATTTCATATTATATACTTTGAAAGCAAATTTTGGGTGTATTTTGTAATTGTGTTTTACCACATACTTCTCACAGACTTATATTACCAGTTTTACAATTATATTTTGATCTTTGACTTCTATAAAAATTTAACACCCTTAGATGTAATTACATTTGGACCACCACATCTTTAGTGGATAAATTATACTACTTTTACAATTCACACCTGGGTCAAACCTACAATCAGTTGTAAAATTTCCACCAACTATCTTGTATCCACATATTTTCAAATAAAAAGTTTGCTTTATTACTAATCACTTCCATGTGAAAAGTGGTCTAATGATGTGGTGATACTATCAGTGTGGAATTTTGAAACCATCCACATGGTAGGTACCTCTATTAGCATGGCTTAGAATATTGCTACATGTTTTATTTCTATTGGGTTCCATGTTAACATCATATGTAGACTTTTGAAATTCAAGAAATATCCAAAATTTATGGTGTGAATTCAAGTACCAAAAATAGTCATCTTAAATTTTTTTTATGACTAAATATTAATTTATTAGAGATGATTTATCTCACCAACTTATTTATGTATTCAACCAGAATTACCTGGGAAGTAACCAAAATAACTATAGTGTATTTCAATCTACTATTTTTTTAAATTATAGTCATATTCCTTTTCTATATTGTGTGACTATTTACTTATGAAAATTTGAATGCTAAAGACTTAATATATAACTCAAATACAAATTTAATCTGATTTCATCTAAACCTTTGCTTTGTCAAGACAAAGATATTGTTCCTCTATATTCCTTAAAATTATAAGGAATCTTATTAAATACTAACTTTTATAAATAATATATTCACACAAATTTTGGTTAGTAAAAATATCAAATTAAACACATTGAATCCTTATTTTATAAAATAATTTCCTATACTACTAAACTTAATAAGCACATACTCATACTCATAAACATGAAATATTTCAAAAATGTGGTTTACATGGTAAAATGCATTTGAAGAATGTTTTTTAATTTAGATCTACAACCTAAAAGTATAGGTGCTCTAACCAAAACCAATCCATATGACTTTTCTTCATGTAACCTAAAGAGTTAGTTATCATTATAATCAACCCTTATCATCCTTGTAAGGGTTAGTGAAGACATCCTTACAAACTATGGTGCATCCTTTTGTGCATCTATGGGGATGCATGTTTACACTTTACAATAAGTCAAACAATTTAGATATTTTATTACCA
>JARHVA010006433.1:667500-690000 GCA_037957365.1 Torreya grandis
CCTCATGTACAATATCAGGTAATAAATCACATAACCTTTGATCTTTGAACACCTTCATGAAACACCTAACATCATGTTAATTATATAGAACACTATAATCCATGCACTCCATCTATTAGGTGTATAGCTTGTAAGTTTCAAATGAATTTCTGTTGTGGAGTTAAGAGGTGGGACACCTTTTAGGGGGTAATGGTTAATGAAATTTTAAGATGAATAATATTAATTTAATTTGATGTAACTTTATTTTAAGTGTAGCAAAATATTCATGCAATTTTATTATCTTACAGATCACTATGTTATTACATGCGATGCTTGAAAAGTATACATAATTTTAACCATTAATGTAACACCATTAGATTTACCATGTAGTTAGTCTCTATTCAAAGATTGTAGATGACATATGGACTAGGTGGACACTATACACCATGTTGTACCATGAAAAATGGAAATTTTAAAGCACATACTATGTCACAACATCTATCAACATAATCCACACACTTTAGTCAAATTATGTTATTTTTGGACATTAAAGATACACCCATGAAAATCTAAACAATTTAACCTTCATGACAATTATTTGGCCTTGAATACACTATAATCTACTTATACACATCTACAGGTTACTAAATAACAAGAAAATAGTAGTAAATTAGACAAATATACATGTTTCTCAAAAAATATTCCATGTAGAAAACACATAGGTTAATATTTTTTAAATTAAAATCTATTACATTGTTTATTCTCCATATTATTCAATATTGATTTTGATTATGCATATAACCTATCGAAACCATCATTTATAGATTTCTCCTTTAGACCTATTGGGTTCAAAATTATTATGTTTTATTCATATGACTCACTATAACATGCACCATGTTTAGATATGTTTAATACCTACACTATGATTATTATTAAGATTCAAAGAAAAACCAAGTGTGAAAAATTTAATTCTCTTTTTATTTATTTTATCAATTATTTGATTGTTGAGGCTTATTGACATACACATATTAATCACATGTTTTTTATGGGAACATGTTGATATATCTTGGGATAGAGGATCTTGAATATCAATTATAGGATAGTGATATCCTTCTATAACATAAATTAGGTGGTTTATCACCCCTTTTTAATTTTGGTACAACATTATCCCTGCATTGTCTTCAAATAATAATAAAATTTCTATTAATCAAGGTAGATTATGAGTACCCAAAAATTTATTTATAATAAAAATGTAACCTCAAAATTTAGTGATGCTTTAATTTTTTTCCTCCATGTCCTCACAATTTGATTACACTTTAAATGCAAAACACATTTTTGTAAAAAATATACTTGAAGATATAGAGGAAAAAAATACTACTTGTCTCATTATGTAGAGGCAAACAAAAAATTAACCACAACTATAATGCATGGGGAATACCTAGTTGATTATATTGGATCTATGGTGATTATAGGAACTTAACATAAAAAAATGAATTCATATAAAAATAAAGTAATAATTCTTTGAAGACTTTGACCCAAATAGGGTGATACTTCAATATTCAAATTGAGTTATCATTATAAATATATAATTTATAAAATTCCATGGAAAGCGTCACAAAAATTATTTTTGGAATTTTGGTGAATGTGAGCATGAAGCAATTATTGAAACACTTGAAAATAGAGATGATCATAAAGATAAATTAATTTGACTTGGTAATGCTAGTATTCAATGCAAGTTACATTATTAATTAGTAAATTTAGTATTATAATTAGTATATTTTAATTTATAATTATTTTTTCATTATGTATTATTTTTTGTTTGAAAAAATTATTATTAAATTTAATGTAGGTTAGTTGTCGAAATGAATTTTCACCTTCACATGGTTAGTTCCATGATTAGAAAACATTATCTTCTTGAAAAAAATAGATGCATAAAAAATAATATATGTTATGCTTCAAAAACTATTATGGGATGTGTATCATATTTATGATGAAATAACTACCCAAAGTTAGTAATATCTTTCCCCTCATGATTTACATGCAACAACTGTAGAAAGTTTATACCATTTTCCCTTTAAGAACAAGAAGATTATCTTAAGGGATGTGTCTTTTCACTTTAAAGTTTAATTCTAAGGGATGATGAAGGGTGGATGAAGGAAATTATTATTTTTATACACCCATAAGCAAATCACCTCAAATATGGTCCATTAATTTGGACACAGTTTAAAAGCTAAACATTACTGTGACCAAATTTTACTCCCTAAAGTAATTTTTGGATATAATAGAAAACATGCCATAATTTATTCCTCATCACAAGTGGAATAAATATTTCAAGGGATGACTATAAGACTCACATATAAAACTATACGAGTTTATGATTCATAACTACCCATCATGATTTGCGTGCAACAACTATGCAAAGTTCATCTTAAGAACAAGAATATTTTATAAAGGGATGCATATAGACACATATAAGTTTAAATTTTAGGGTTTATGGAGGGTGCATGGAGGTAATTATTTCATGTATACACTGATCAAGACATGACTATGAAGATGGTTCATCAATAAAGCACATTGTTCAAAATACATTAACCAACTTTTACTCCATAAAGTAAGTTTTGGCTGCAATAGGAAGTATTCCACTATTTATTACTCATCATGAGTGGAATATAATCCTCTAGGTTACGAAAATAAGACTGCTTCATAAAAATATAGGATCTTACAATTCATCTCTACCCCTTACCATTTGTATGAGAATGACTACACAAAGTTAGTACAAGTTTTTCCCTTAATAATGAAAAGATTATCTTAAAGGATGCATTTGACCACCTTAATTTTTTGAGTTAGAGGACTGATATAGGTTATAAATTTTTCATTCTTGGGTTCACACATCCATTTTTATGTGACTAAAATGATAGTTCATTGATTTGGCAAGTGGTTCAAAGGTTGTATGTTATATTGATTACTTTCACTCCTTAAAGAAAATTTTGGTTACAAGAGAAAACATGTTGATATTTATTCCTTGTTACAATTGGAATATAATTATTTGAAGGTTTTTAGATGACTATAAATTGAAATTTTAATAACTTATAATTCATCTATACCCCTTCAGGTCTGAATTCAATGACTAAACAAAGTTGGTATGATTTTCCCCATCAAGAAAAAAAATATTTTATTAAGGGATATGTATAACCTCCTAAAATTTTTAATTATATTGGAAAATATAGGGATAATTAATAAGGACATAATTAAATTTGTATTCTCATATAGATATATGTGATTATTATTCCCTCCATAATTAAATTTATACACCCATTAGGAACAAAAAGATATTGGTGGAGGGAATAATAAGGACATAATTAAATTTATATTCCCATCTAGATATGCTAGTGAAGATGGTTCATCAGTTTGGCATGTAGTTCAAAAGGTGTATACTATATTGACCAAAATTTGCTCCTAAATGTAAGTTTTCACTAAAAGATAAAACATGACATTGTTTATTCCATATCATTAATGGAATATAATCCTCCAAGTTATACTTATAAGACCCATATATGTAACTAAGATCTTATACTTTGTATCTACCCCTCATGGTTTCACTGCAACTACTATGCAAAGTTCATGGTTTTTACCCATAAGAATGATAAGTTTATCTTTAGGGATTCATATAACCACATGAAATTTTCAAATCCTATGGATAGCAAAGGTTATAGGAAGGATATTATTCAATTTATACATCCAAATAGATTGTGAAATTTGTTTGTCAATTGGGTTTGTAGTTTAGAAGTTGAGTTATACTAACCAAATTTTTCTCTAAAGTATGTTTTCATTAAGAGAGAATTTTTTTTGTAATTTTTAATTGTCATAAATCCAAAAACTAATATAGCATATGTCTAGATTAATTTATTTTGAAATTATAAGAGATTATGGGTTGTCTCTACCCATCGTGGTTTACGTGCAACAATTGCACAAATTTTGTACCATTTTCTACCTTAAAAAGATAAGTTTCTCTTTAGTGATGCATCCAACCACCTATTTTTTTATTTTAGAGGTTGATGGATGGTATAAAAATTTAATTATTCATTTGTATGCCTATTCTTATATGACCATGGATCTAGTTCACTGATTGGGTGAGTGGTATTAAAATTGCATGTTAAATTGACCAACTTTTTCTTCCTAAATCAATATTTTATTATGAAATAAAATATTCTTTATATTCTTTTTCATAAAAATTAGAATATAATAATATACACTAATATTATAGTACTCCATTTTGAATTTTTTTGAATCTACAGGTTGTATTTACCCCTAATAGATTGATTGTAATGGTCACAGAAAGATCACATCATTTTTCTCCATAAAAATGGGAAGTTTCTCTTAAGGGATTCATCAATCTGCCTATAAGTTTTGAGTATGGGGCCAAGGGAGGGAATAAGAGGCAAATTATTATGTTTAAAAACTCATAAATGAGATCAAAAATAAAATTCTTTGATTAGTTGAGTGGTTCAAAAGTTACACCTTATATTGACCAACTTTTGTTCCTTAAAGTAAGTTTTCATTGCAAGAGAAATTATGCCACCATTTCTTCCTCATCACAAATGGAAAATAATAATATAGGGTGTGTTTATAGGAATACATTTTTAAAATATGGGATCTTATGATTTTTTTCCATCCTACATATTTTTCTTGCAATGGTTGCATGAACTGTGTACATTTTCCGCTTAAGAACAAGAAGATTCTCTTAAAGGATGAGTCCAACAGCTTGAAAATTTTGAATCTGAGGGCTGATGGAGGGTGGTAGAAGATAAATATTGAATTAATAATTCAATATTTATGTGAATGGGAATAAATTTAATTAGTTGGGTATGTGGTTCAAAATTTATATATTATATTGACTAACATTTGCTCTCTTAAGAAAGTTTTCACTATGAGAGAAAACATATCACCATTTCTTCCTTGTCATGAGTGGAAGATAATACTTAGGTAAATGTTGATAGCAATACCCCATTTAAATTTAATATTTTATTGTTTATAGCTACCACTCATGGTTTCACTACAACTGTTGTGAAAAGTTTGTATCATTTCCCCCTAAAGAATGATAAGTTTCTCTTTAGGGATGCATTTGACTACGAATAGTACTGATTATTATAAATATAGAAAATTTTACATTATTTTATCAATAAAGTAACATAAATATTATAATGTAATATTAAATTATTTTCAATGGCAATCCAATCTTATTTATTATCCAACATTAATAATTTTCTTGCATTATAGAGTGAGTCCATCCTAATGAGATTATCCTAGGTATTCCCCATTTGTACATAATACCATATATTTTATTATTTAGATTATAGTTATGGGTTTCAAATGAGTTTAATCATTTTATAAATTCCCATTGATTGATATATCTCCCTAGGATATTTTCCTATCATCCATTTCTCTAGGTTTTGTAAAAATATGTATGTTGTTTTGGTTTGGTAGAAATTCCTTGTTTAGGCATTTTTTATAGTTTAACATTTTTATAGAGAATTATAAATAAATTTAGATTCCATAATTGCATTCAGGAGGGTAAAAAACTGAAGGATCAAATGTAAACATGATAGGGTTTTTTGAAAACATTTTTTGCTACATTTTTTGGGTAGCCCTTGATTTGACCTAGGTACAATTCATATAGATAGGGAGAAATTTTATGGGTCTTTTTTATATTTTATATGTAATTATTTTTGAGGATTTTTAAATTTTATATAATCCATATAGATATTCTTTATGTGAATTTTTATTAATATATTTAACCTCAAAGGGATCTACATCCACCATTTGATCTCCTTTTTTATGTTACAAATTTTTAAAGGCCATATCTTTTGATATAGAATAACTAGGAGGCCAATTGTTTTTTCAAATCAGGTATTTTTTTGAGATATGTGTGTGTGTGTGTGTGTGTGTGTGTCTATATATATATATATATATATATATATATATATATATATATATATATATATATATTTGTATTATACTATTTATGTTTTGGTGGCTAATTGTATAAAAAATATACAAATTTTTCTTGATCTTATTAACTTTTCCTTTTTTTGAACCTTCAAATAACCAAATCTTTTACTGGGTTTCTTGAAAATGCATGATTTTTCATGTGCTTCATAGTAGTGGCTTTAGATTAGTTCATTTTTTATATTCATATTTTTTTTTAATAATTATTTGTAATTTTATACTTGTAAAACTCTATTAAACTACATTAGAAATTTTAAAATGTACTTAATTATAGAGTTGAAAGTATTTATTCAACTATGGGGCTTATTTTATGCACATGGAGATTGTATTCTCATTACATTATAAAGTGACATGGGGGGTTTATTATGTTTTTTCATATCCTAGTCTACAATCTTGCATTTTTACTTAATTTTTAATACCCTTCTCTTAATTTTAGGTACTACATATGGCATATGCCTATTGTCATTATACTCTTACTACTTTATGAAGTGACATGGTTTTTTTTTTTTTTTTTTTTTCCATAATCTAGTCTACTTTCACATACATGTGTCCCAAATTTTATGAATCATTTTCTTAGTTACAATTAATACATATGACACACTTGTCATTCTTTTTAAGACCTTATACCTTGGTTTTCTTCTTCATTTCCTTGTTTCCTTTTTTTTAGGAATAATTCCATACACCTTTCCCTTCCCCCCAAACCCGCCCCTCCCCCACCGCCCCCCCAATGCTTATGTATAGTTATTAGTATTGGATTTGGTGGGAGAAGTATAGTTATTAGTATTGGATTTGGTGGGAGTGGGGCTAATGATTCTTCGGTTTATTATTAGAGCAAGCTTTTTTACCTAGTATTTCTTCCTATATACTAGGTAAATGTAATCACTGGTTACATATACATAGTAATGAGATGGAACACATAACATATAGACACTTATTAGATGTCCTTTTAATGAATATTCACACTTGGTTTCAATTTTATGAAGCTACCTTCTTCAATTATAAAAAATATTGGATATCTATTTACAAGTAACACATTCATCACTTAATTGGCCTTTATGAGAATGTTGGCATTGTGACATCTACATCTTCGACATGCTCCACATTTTTTTGTGTTTTGGATTGTGTTATTTTGTCTCACTCATGATAATTTGTATTTGCCTTGGTCTTGATCTTTGTTCATTCGATTCATAGCTCCTCTTAGTCTTATTAAAATTTGGAGGCTTCTTTGATCTTAAATTCATTTGAGATTATTATATTTTAAAATTTTGTAATTATTCCTTCAAATATTATTTTGCAACTTCTTTGTGTAGCAATATTTATTCATCGAACAAGGTCTCTTAGATATTCTATTGTCTCTCTTTTATAAAGGATTTTTTTTCATACGGGTTTTCTTCTTTTCTCTGATTTATGAAATATATTTTGTACATGGACACCTTAACAAACCTAGTTTTTGGAACTCTTTTCCTTAATTATTTAGACATTCCTAAGTCTAAGTTAAGGAGGAGGTAGTGGCCAATAGGGGAGAGCAGAATTGAATGTTGGTACAATATCTATCTTTACAATTTTTATTAAGTTAACTTATGTAGAGTTAATTATTTATCACTAAAAAGTATTGATAATAAATTTATGTGTAATATCTCATGACAATTAGTAATGTTATTTATGAACATGATTATACACAAGTTATGGCTTGTAATTTCAATACTCATGGAGTGTAACTCCATCTTTGTGATGTTGAAACTCCACTTCTCATTAGATATTTTTAGAAATACCCCTTATTATAAATGTAGAGTCTTGTATATTGTTTTATCAAGAAAGTCAATTCAAGATAGTAATATATTATTGCATTCTTTTCAATAAAAATATAATCTTATTAATAGTCTAATTATTTTTTACTTGTAGTAATATTTTATTTAATTGGAGAGAGTGCACTCTAAGGATAGTATCCTGGGTATTCCCCACTTCACGGTGGATAAGGCCATCAAGAAGAGAGGATTAAACAAAGAACATGAAGAGATAAACCTAGTAAGACCTATGATAAATATAATGTTGTTGAATTTTTTCAACCCATGATCATTTATAACTTTCATCTTTATTGGGAAGAATTTGGGGCCTATGGTATTGGATATTAAGGGGAAAAGGTGGAATGTAGATGTGTTTCCAAGACATTTATTATTTAATGTTGAAGAAAAAAAGTATGAAAGTATAAGAACACCTTTTATTATTCATATAACTGATAATAGTAAGAAGCATACTTCCAAGTCAATCTTTAGCTATCTAGTCATATAAATCGATGATTGGTTCAACTCTTATGATATTGAATTAAAAAATTTAAAAGATAATTTACAAATTTTAGTTAAGGGGAGGAAACGTTATGGGAATGCAAGGGGACATAGTGGAGAAGTGTGCTTATTTTCAAATGTTGAAGCTAACAATGATATTATTCCCTATTTTATAAGGTGATACCCTACCCTTCTTAGATAAATAGTATGACTATTTCGATTTAATTAACTTGTAAATTATTAATATTACCCAATTGAAGTGAACTATGCCATAAATTTTGGTGATATATGGTACAAATCCTTCACATAACTACTTTATTAATGATATTCAAGGTATCTATATTCCCATCTACAAAAATAACCCAATGGAGATTAGCCTAGTAAACCTAACATAGATTCTAAGGGATTTATTCCTAGTGGGATATTATCTTAAGAAATTTTATAGGGCATATATTTAAGGATTTGTTGTTGTTTACATTTGTATCCTTTTGGATTCAAGATGCTTATGTTTATTGGACTTTAGATTTTTTTCAATGTTCTATAACCTGGATCTAAAGGCTTCTTATGATTTGGTGATGTACAATATTCAATATAAATAACTAAGAGTTTCCAGGTGCTTGTTCTCTTAAAAATGGTTTTTTTAGATGATGTACAACATTCAATCCAAATAGTTGAGATATTTTAAGAGTTTGTTCCTCTAAAAAAAATATTTATTAGCATGTTTTGGTGGACTAAGTAAATGTAGTTCAATAGGATTAAATTATTTGTAGTTAGTAGACTACAAGTTTTAGGGGAGCCAACTATAGTGGATATGTTGGCTTAGTTATTAGGTTTTTTTTGTATGCATGAATTTAGAGAAATAAGATGAATAAATAAAAATATTTCTTTTGAGTTTTATATATTTTTCCAGGCACTTCCATTCTCTCTTTATCCTTAATAATATCTTTTGAATGCATTTTTTATCATCGATAAATAAATACTTTAATTTGTGTAATATTTTTAATTTACTAACAAGGATTAATAGAGTTGTTGTTAATTGACTAGGAGATTTTAGGTATTAGGTTTGTGTTTCAAGTATTGGGTTGTATTATTTAGTCTAAAAGAATCATGGCCCAGAGGTGAAAACATTTAACATGGATCTAGGAGGGAAACATGGATCAAGGAAATGCATTCAAATAGCTTAAGAGGTCACTTTGGGATGGAAAATTTTTATAATTGGGTATGTGAGAAGTTTTATTGGCCTTAGTTGAGGAAGGACATCAATAGTTTTGTTACTAGATGTAAAATTTTCCACGTTGATAAAGGTGGGAAACAAAAATTTGTGTTGTATAAACCTTTACTAGTTCCTAAAGGACAATAAATTAACATTTCCATAGACTTTGTCTTCGGGCTGCCTTGTACTCAAAGAGGTAATGATATTTTTTTTTTTTTTTTGTTGTTGTGGATTGATTCTCTAAAATGACCCACTTTATTCCATGTAAAAAGATAACAAATGCAAGTTAGATTATTGATCTATTTCTATATATATAAATATTGTACATTTACATGGGATGTCTAAGGTTACCTTAAGTGATCCAGATATAAATTTTCTTAGTCACTTTTGGAGACCTTTGTGGTGAAAGCTTAGCATAAAATTGCAATATAGTTTAGCTTATCACCCTCAGATAGATGGGCACATGGAGATTGTAAACAAAATATTGAGAACTTTTCTGAGGTGTTTAGTTTAAGATATCCCAAAATAATGGGATATAGTCTTGTCACAAGCATAGTTTTATTTCAATTCAAACATCAAAAATTTATAGGTAAATCTCTTTTTTTATATTATTCTTGGAATTTTTCTAAAAAGAGCAGTGGATTTAATTAATCTTCTTGAGGAGAAATAGATTGGTGAAGATTCAAAGGATTTTTTGAAGCATGTACATGATATACAATAAAAAATTAGGCGAAGGCTGAAAATAACAAATGAGTAGTATGAAAGTCATGCAAAATTGCACATTAGAGAGAAAATATGTACCAAGAGGGTGAGATAATTTTGATTTAATTACGTAAAAAAAGTTTCCTCATTGAACTTAAAACAAACTGAAGCCCAAAAAACTAGTCCTTGCAAGATTCTCAAAAGGATTAATGAGAATGCATAATTGATAGACTTTCTTGAATAATTTGAACTCAGTCCTATATTCAATGTTGCATATTTGTATCCTTATCATGAAGGTTAGAAGTAGTTCAAGATGAGAACATACTTGTAGAATGGGCTAGAAACTTCCCAAAGAAAAAGAGAGAAGATTGAGAAGATAGTGGACACCAAATTTACTGCCACAAGGTCCAAGAATTATAAAACATATTAATTGAAAAGGAAAGGCCTCTACCTTCAAAGGTTGAAAAAGTGGAAGCCTTAATCGATATGGATACATCTAAGGCCAAGGAAAATTATAAAGATGGAACAAGAAATAATGTGGGATCAAAGGCTATAGTCAAGATGCCTGTGGAAGAATCCTCTCTCAATGACACATTTGTAGATATAGTTACAGATAGAGGAATCATAAGATCTCATAAATTTGAATCTTCTATGTTTGATAAGGATCAAGCCTCATTTGATCCTTAGCTACATGTGCTTATTGTTATTCCTCATGTAGAGGTTTGGATAGAGATCATAAAGCAAAGAGGAAAAAGAGGATTTTTTGCATTTGAAAAAGGGTATCTAGAGGTTGATATGATGATCATATTGTGATGTTTTGTTTTGTTTTTCTGATATTGTTATCTGAGTTGGAACTTCTCCTCCGACATGGAGTTTTGGCCATATATACAAACTAGCCACTTAGCTATGTAACCTTCTGTTATTTTATTATTTTTCAATAAAGTTCTATTGAAACATTCCAATAGTAAAAGGAAGGGAATAGTAGATTGTGGCAACACCTAGATCATATAGAGGACCTTATGAAGTTAACAAAACCAAGTTCTATTTAGCTATGAGGCTCAATATTTTTTAATTGATCGGAGTATGATACAAAGCTATCAATATAAATGGTTGAGAGATTTTAGGAGCTTGTTCTCCTATTATGTATACTTGTCAATACAAATAGTTGATAGTTTTTATGCTCTTGTTCTCTCAAAATGGACCTTTTAGCGGTAACCTTGATGTCCACAAAACTTGGTTTTATTGAAATTAACAGAGAATATATTCAACAATTGGTGTAAGATTTTCATTTTGCTAACAATTTAAGTAAGATTTTTAGTTTGTTAACCAAGATTAACAAAGTTGTTGTTAATTGACCAAGAGATTGCAGCTATTAGGTTTTGTGTTGCAGTATTGGGTTGCATCATTTGGCTTCCAAAGATTTATAGCATTTTCTATTAAAGATATTGAAAATTGGAGGTGATTCCTATTACAAATTTTTATTTTCCATTATTTGTAATGTAAATTGGTTGGATGCATGGTGTTTAGCCATGTTTTTTGAGAGTTACTTGGGACTGTATCTTATTCAGAGTAAATAATTAACAGTATATTTATTATTTAAAAAAAAAAATAGTTGTCATTGTAAGAGTGAACCATAAAAAATATTCTGAATGACCAAACCCTATAAGGAAAATATTCCTAAACATCAAGAAGACAGGGTAAAAGATGCTTCTGACAAGTTTAATGCTTCTTATCGGATTCATTCTTATCCATCAATGATGAGGTTGTACACATTTTTGTAAGTAACTAGCAACAACGTTGCACTACCTTTTATGTCTTTTTTGGCTAGTTTGAAGAAATTTTTAACCAAACATGGATATTAAAAAATTCTCAATCTGTAGAATAGCAAAGTAAATATATTGTTCTTTTAGCCTAAAACTTAGATCAAAAATTTTACTTCCAAACAACTCATCCACACGTGGATAGGAGATAGTTTTAGAAAAAAGTTTGTTGTTAAAAAATAGATAATTATGATAAATATAATTGTTTTGGTGGGTGAGGATGACCATTCTTTAACAGAGTGTGTTAAGGAATGGGAAAATTATAGGAAATTCCCAATACAAATGATCAATTTTCATTACTTGTAAGGTAAATTAGTTGGTGATATGATGTTTATCCATGGTGTTTGAGAGTTGTTTCCAGTGGGGGGTGGAAACCATGTGGCTAATTAGGGTCAAGGAACTTACAAGTCATTATATTAGAGGGTACATCACATGGATAGCAGGGGACAAAGAGATAATACATCATCAAGATATGATATTCTTTATGTGTTTGCCTAGGGTGCCCCTTCATGATGAGTTATATAAATCATGTTAATTGGTAGGCAGAAAGGCAATAGATACTTCAAGCAATACAATGAGCATGAGCATTTCTAGTCTCTCATCTCTTGTCATTTCCATGGCATTGCTTTCTCCTAGTATGCATAAGCATAATCGGTCAAGGAGCATGCCCTCAAGACTGTAGGGCCACCCAATCCTTGTTATAAATTGGAGCTAATTTCTCTAACTCTCTGTTTGTCTCCATCATGCATGTACTTGGCATGTTTAATTGCTTTAGTCTTCTCCTCTTACATGCACAAATTCAATTAAAGATTAGTTTATTTACAATTTTTTATTTGTTCTTAATTCTATTTATGTTGTTCATGATCATAGAATTTAATAGAGAATCAATAATATTTAAAAATCTTTTTTATGATTGCTTTAGCAATTTGAGTCTGTTTATTTTTATTTTCTATTTATTTTTCTTTCTTTTTTGTTCTCTCCCATAAACTAGTATTAGAGATCAGTGTGATGCACAGGTAGCATATACAGAGTCACCAAAAGGAAAGCTCTAGAAAAGTGTAGACAATGTAAAGGATGCCATTGAAGTTTTAAATCACTACACAAAGAAAATAGAGGAGAGGAATAGCATGAAGACTTTTTAGGCACCACTTGAGAAGCCAAAAGGAGCTGGTGGTGTACAACCAATTGTGAAGTGCTACCATGCAGCCAATTGGAAAAAAAAACCCTGTTTGAAATGCTCTAACAGTGTTAGTTGAGGACTGTGTAGACCCAAAGTGCAGCAACCAATGAAGTCTATGAGGAAATATCCATAAGCTTGTGAAATGATCAGAGAGGTTTGTGGTGAGCCCATGCATACAAAAAAATATTAAAAAAAGAAGAATAAGCATAGTGAAGAGGTGTGCTTCAACCCTCCTTGCATAGATGTCATCACCCTTGGTCCCAGCCACATTCAAATTTTGTAAGCCATCAAAACACATAAGAGGACAAAAAATATAGATAAATTGTAGCCACTGTTCATTGTGGTCTTTTAGCTTGAGACATGGCAACAAACAATAGCATCTCTCAGCTCCAAATTTCTATTTTTAATGGTAAGAATTATGATTTTTGGGCAATTAAAATAAGAACATTATTTTGCTCACAAGATGTTTTGGATTTGGTAGAAAATGGTTTTTTAGAACAACGGTATGAGGCTGCCCATTAGGCATTAACTCGAGCACAAAAGGAAGAGATTAAAGAAAATAAGAAAAAGGATACAAAATCTCTATTCTTAATCCAATAGGTAATGGATGAATCCATTTTTTATAGAGTTGTAGTAGCAACGAGATCCAAGTCAGCATGGAAAATCTTAGAGACTACCTATAAAGGTAATACAAAGGTGAAAGTAGCTAAATTGCAATCTCTTAGGAGAAATTTTGAAAATTTGCAAATAAATGATTTAGAGTCTATAGATTAGTTTATGGGTCAAGTATTGAATGTTGTGAAGCAAATTAAATCTAATGGAGAAACAATAATAGATCAGAAGATAATAGAAAAAATGCTCAGGAGTTTACCTAACAAATTTGATGCAATAGTTGTAGCTATTGAGGAAACCAAGGATTTGGAACAATTATTAGTAGATGAATTAATGGGATATTTGTTAATACATGAATCCAGAATGAATAGGAATAACAATACTTGTTCTAAGAATGCTTTCAAGTCTTAGGTATCATTTGGAAGAGGAAGAGGAAGAGGAAGGTAAAACTTTAGAGGAAGAGGCAGAGGCAGAAATGGAAGGAATAATCTGGATCAAGGTGAAAACAATAATCAAAACTATAATAATAGAGGACATGGCAACAATCACTTCTACCAAAATTCATAAAGGTTTGATAAATCTAACATTCAATGGTATTACTACAAAAAATATGGACATTATTCAAGTGAATGCAGAAAAAAACAAAGAGATGTGGACAAGCAAAATGCTAATTATAAAAATGAATCTAATTCTAATTTTGGAAGCTTATTTCTCACTTTTTGATGCACAACTGACCTTGGACTGCAAAACAAGGCTATAGACAAAATATTTTCTCCTTAGCACCTCAACACCATTCAGATTTCCAATTAAAAATTAACACTGGGATGATACATTCTTGGTCAGTCTAATTTGTAAACCCTGATAGATCATTTAAAACATCCAAGGAGGCGGCAATATTCATGGTAATTGTCATGATCAGCAAGACCTTATCTTGTATAGATGCTCTTGCATCATACTCTCCCTCTGGGAACAATTTGAACCTTGGTTCAAATGAAATGTTGCCTCCATGCTTTAGCCTTCATTCTATACCTGGATCCCAAGGTCTTCAACAGATTACAAATATGCATTTATATGCACGTCCAGATAGGACATATATATGCGGGCATGTACTGCCTGTCTAATTTTGCCTTGCCAGGGGTATTTGACTCAGCAGCTAATACAGAGGAATGACTTCGATCCTATAGCAAAGGCAGCTGCTGCTAGCTCTTTGATGTCTAAACTGCTCAATTCCAATGCTCGGCTCCCATAACCTGGCCTGGAGTGCAATGGATCTTTCATTGGATGCTAAGCCTGAGATACATTTTTGCCGAACTGCATTCTTGTCAACATGCCTACGCTTCTTCCATTCGGCATCTCATTCAACAACAAACTTTTTCTTGCTTGGATTTGTCTTTTCTCCTTTTCACTAGGATATCTATAGGCCACTTCAACCTCCTCCTCATTGGCCATACCCATGCAAAAACAGCATTAGATATAAAAACAAGAGACCATAATGTCTCCATGAGTGTCCTCTTCATCAACACTCTCATCTTCTCACGTGCTTTTCCTGGCACTTCCTCTTTTCTTTCTTCTCTCTTATTCTCCTCAATGAGAACTTTCTTCTCAACTTCTTCCTCTTGCTGCTCATTTGGCAACCTCCTTATCTTCTTGCCTCTTTGGGCTTCCCTCTTTATGGCAATATTCATGAAAGACTGTCCAAGACTGCTCTGATACCAAAATGATGCAGCCTTAAACAGTTACAGCTCAGGCCTATTTATAAAAATGCTAATATTGTATTTCAATTTCATATATATATCAAAATGATGACCCTATTGATTCTGTAGTTCTGAACAGCTTGGAGAAATAGAGAATTTAAATGCAGTGAATCAAAATCCATGGAGAAGGCTTAAATTTACACTAGCCAATTGCATTTCCCTTTATCAAATTCAATATATCTTACTAACGCGCTGTATATCAATACACAAACAGGGATAAACTGTAGAATTAAGACAGTAGACTGAAATGTCATTCAAACAATCCATCCTCTTCCTTATGCTTCCATCCCAGCTTCTCCACGGTCTTCTTGATCACATAATTTCACCATGGTTCCACATTAATTCAAAATAGTTGCTTCCATCTCTGAGATCTTCACCCAAGTCTTTTCCACCTTGGTCTCTTGATCCCTTGTCTCACCCAAGCCTTTTCCTTGACTGGTCTTTTGATAATCCACGTGATCTCACCTAGGCCTTTTGCATCCTAGTCTTTTGATCCTCTTCTCTCCATCCTGCAGCAACTCTTTGGACAACTCTTCAACAAACACAAATTACAAATCCAAGCTTACCTTGCTTTGGATCTTCTTCTTCTAGGCAGTCCCTCTATCACTCTTCTCAAAACTTCATCCTTTAACTCACCTAAGTCTGTTTCACCTTAGTCTTTTGGCAAACTATCCAAGCTTCCTCTTGGATCTTCAATAAGCCTTCCTTGGCTTCTTCTCTTCTTAAGCCTCAATGGCTTGGCTGCCTTTCTCTTCACCTATTTGCTTCTTAACAAAATAAACTCATATCAAAAGCAAAGTTGCTCATACTTTTTCTCCAGCAGAGTCTTCCAGTGCTTGTCCTGTTGATCCTTGCCAATTCCTTCACAACTGCAACATCATTCACAAATGCAACTATACCAAATTTTGTAGCAACTTATGATCCATTTCTAAGTCCCCAAGAGCTTCAAGCTCTGATACCAAATTGATGAAAGACTGTCCAAGACTGCTCTGATACCAAAATTGATGCACAACTGACCTTGGACTGCAAAACAAGGCTATAGACAAAATATTTTCTCTTTAGCATCTCAACACCATTCAGATTTCCAATTAAAAATTAACACTGGGATGATACATTCTTGGTCAGTCTAATTTGTAAACCCTGATAGGTCATTTAAAACATCCAAGGAGGCGGCAATATTCATGGTAATTGTCATGATCAGCAAGACCTTATCTTGTATAGATGCTCCTGCATCACTTTTCATGTTGCTCATGAAAATACTAGAGATGTTTAGTTCTTATATAATGGATGCAGTAATCATATGATAGGGAATAAAGAACTATTTGCTAGTCTTGATGATTCCCTAAAATTTGAAGTGAAATTAGGAAATGATAATAAAGTGGATGTAATGGGTAAAGGAGTAATAAATGTTTTGGAAAAAATGGTGAAAGAAGATTTATTCTTGATGTTTATTTTGTACCTGGACTAAAGCATAATCTTAGGAGTGTTGGATAGTTAGTATAGAAAGGTTACAGAGTATCTTTTATGGATAATGTTTTCACAATAGTAGACAAATTTCCAAATGACAGGTTGATAGAAAAAGTGGAGATGACCAAGAATCAGATGTTCCCTCTTTGAATTTAGTACATCCAATGAGAAGAGGAAGCCCACTTCAAAACCATGCATCTAGACCAATCATGGCTATGGCATTTAAGGTATGGACATTTACATTTTGGAGGTTTGAATTTGCTATAAAATGAAAATAAGGTGAAGGGATTACCACCAATAGAATAGCCAGGAAGTTCATGTGAGAGTTGCATTCTGGCAAAATAGCATAGAGAGATTTCTAGTAGGAGCTTCATATAGAGCAAGGGTAATATTGGAGCTAGTCCATAGTGATTTATGTGAACCAATGCAAACTTCATCATTCAGAGGTAGTTCTTACTTTCTAACCTTCATTGATGATTTTAGAAGAAAGACTTGGATATATTTTCTCAAAGATAAGTCTGAAGCCTTTGGAAAATTTAAAGAATTCAAGGCTATGGTTGAAAAGCAGAGTGGAATTTACATCAAGGTTACTTAGATCAGATAGAGTAGGTGAATATATGTCTAATGAATTTCAAGATTTTTGCAAATATCATGGCATTAAAAGGCAACTGACTACAAGGTAAATACCACAACAGAATGGTGTAGCATAAAGGAAGAATAAAACAATCATGGAGATGGCCAGAAGCATGTTGAAGGCCAAACATTTATCAAATGAATATTGGGTAGAAGCAAGTAGCATGGTGCAGTATATATTCTAAATAGAATCCCAACAAAGAGTGTCAAGGATCGAATTCCACAAGAAGCTTGGAGTGGTAAGAAGCATAGTGTACATCATTTTTGAATTTTTGGTTGTATTGCATATTATCTTATACCATCTAAATTGAGAATAAAACATGATGATAGAGGTGAGAAAATGCATTTTTATTGGCTATAGTGAAGAATCAAAGGCTTATAAGTTGTATAACCCCATTTTAGAGAAAGTGATTATTAGCAGAGATGTGGAAGTTAAGGAAGAAGAAGCATGGGATGGAAGCATTGATAAAACCATCACAATTAGAGCACCAATTCCCAAAAATGAAGAAGAATTTGAAGAACAAAATTTTCAAGGTGATAAATCTTCTCCACAAGCAAGAACAAGCACTCCAATAAGAACACCTAGGAGCTTAGCACAAGGTGAATCATCTAAGCATGCATGTCATCCTATACCTAATTCACAAGTAAGTGATGAATCAGATCCAACTCTTGCCACTTTAAGATCAAAACTTAAAGGTAAGAAAATGAGAAACTTGAATGAGATTTATAAACAAGAAGAATAGAAGTTAGATTTGTGTTCAAATTTTGCTTTTTTCTCTCATGATCCTATGTATTATGAAGAAGTAACTAATGAGGAACATTGGATAAAAGCAATGGATGAAGAGATAAATGCCATTGAGAGAAACCAAACACGGGATCTAATTAATCTACCTAAAGGTAAGCATTACATAGGAGTCAAGTGGGTTTATAAGACCAAATTTGATGTGGAAGGAAAGGTTGAAAAACACAAGGCAAGATTAGTAGTGAAAGGTTTTGCAAAATAACATGGAATTGATTATAATGAAAAATTTGCTCCAGTTGCTTGACTTGATCTATTATAATGGTTTTATCAATAGCTACACAAAATAATTGGAAAGTATATCAAATGGATGTCAAATCAGCTTCCCTGAATGGTTTCCTAGATAAAGAAGTGTATGTGAAACAACCACTAGGTTATGAAGTGCATGGACATGAAGATAAACTCTATAGGTTGGAGAAGGCCTTCTATGGTCTCAAGCAAGCACCAAGAGAATGGTATAGTAGGATTGATTAATACATGACAAATAATAAATTCATTAGAATCAATAGTGAGCCTACATTGTACAAACAAATCAACAAAGAAGGTCAGATTTTGATTGTGTGTTTATATGTTGATGATTTGATTTTCACTAGAAATTTGTCTATAGACACATTTAAATCAGCAATGTGGAAAGAATTTGATATGATAGATTTGGGATTAATGAAGTATTTTTTGGGCATTGAAGTTGTACAATCAGAGAAGGGAATTTTTATTTGTCAAACTAAATATGCAAAGGATGTGTTAAGGAGGTTTAAGATGTTGAATTGTAAATAAGAACCTACAACAATTGCTACAGGGACCAAAATTAGCAAATAAGACAAAGGGTCTAATGTTGATTCTATAACATTCAAAATACTAATTGGTAGTTTGATGTATCTTACATCTACAGGACCAGATATCATGTATGGGGTCAGTTTAATCTCTAGATTAATGGAGTCACCAAAAGGCTCACATTGGCAAGTTGGAAAGAGGATATTGAGATATGTGGGAGGAACAACAAAATATGGAATTTTATATTCCACATCTAATGATTTTGGTTTGATTGGTTATATTTATAGTGATTTTTTAGGTATCATTGATGACAAGAAGAGTACTTCTAGACATGCCTTTTTTTTTGGAACAGTTGTGGTCACATGGGCATCCAAAAAGCAACTTATAGTAACACTTTCATCAGCTGAAGCAAAATATGTAGCAGCCACATCAACAGCATGTCAAGCAACTTGGATGAGGAGAGTATTGAAAGATTTATTACAAGCATAGAAGGATTCAACACCAATCTTTTGTGATAACAAATCAGCAATTGCATTGTTAAAAAATCATGTTTTTCACAAGAGGAGCAAGCACATTGATACAAGATTCCATTTTATCATAGAGTTAGTGAACAATGGAGAAATCCATTTGGAGTTCTATAGATCCAAAGACCAATTGCAGATATATTCACAAAGGCATTAGAAAAAGAGAGTTTTGATTATCTAAGACAAAATTTAGGCATTGTAAATGTTGAAGTAGTTAGTGGTAGAAATTAAGGGGGATTTTTAGAAACTGGAGCTAATTTCTCCAACTCTCTGTTTGTCTCCATCATTCACATAGTCTACATGTTTAATTGCTTCAATATTCTCCTCTTACATGCACAAATTTAGTTAAAGATTAGTTTATTTACAGTTTTTAATTTGTTCTTAATTCTATTTATGTTGTTCATGATCGCAGATTTTTATAGAGAATCAAGAAGATTAAAAAATCTTTTTTATGATTATTGTAGCAATCTGAGTTCATCTATTTTTATTTTCTATTTATTTATTTTTTCTTTCTTGCTCTCTCCGACAATCCTTACTAATTTCCAAGATCAGCTTGCAGGTGAGGTGGAAAGATTGGAACAACAAGCAAAGTGTTCTTCTTCTTCTTCATATTTTGGGGTAGATTGGCTTGGCCAAGCATTGGAATGCCTATTCAAATTTGTCACACATAGATAGAGACATTGAGGGCATGGGGTGCAAGTGGATAAACTAGCATCTAGATGACATGGTCCATGTGCTTGACATGTGAAATGTGTTGAGGGATAGCATATCTGAAATAAGGAAGTAGCACATGTGTATGCAGATGGCCATTAGAGGCCTCAGCCTTGGAGTTGGAGTTAATGCCAATGCTTATGCCCTTGAAATAGCATGTAACTCCCTTGCTAGTTGGCTAGGGAAGAGCAAAGATACCCAGTCCAATCTTGAGAAATGCATGTCTATTTTGAGTTGAATGGCAGATAAGCTCATCCTTGAGGAAAAAATAGAAGCAGGAGTAGAAGCCTCTGCCATGGCCATCAACGTCAACCACACCAAGGCCATCACAATCTTGGTGTGCTATGCACTTGTGACTAATTTTTACTTCAACAAAGTGAGAATGAGCATACCAGCCCTTCTTCTCCCTAGGTGTTTCACTTCTCTGTAAGGCAAGCTAAAGAAGACATTTGAAATGAGAAACATGATTTCATCGTCATCATCATCATCAAGGTTGTTGCATGAGTTAGAGAAGGTAGATGTTGCACTCAGAAACCTCAACCATCTAATTAATTCCACTTCCAAATTGTAGCTTTTACTTCAACTCTATCCAATCAATAGGGCACTCTATGATTTGGAGACAACTCTTCCCTCCTTTGAGCACAAAATCAACTAGCTATTCAAGTAGCTTATCTCTGCCAGAGTTTCACTCCTCAACACCCTTTCTTTTATGTAATTAGCGAGTTACTTTGAAGAAATGCTAAAATATGGTACCAATTTGCCCTTTTTAACAGTTTGGGGACCTCAATTCTAAAAACATATATAGTGGTATGGTGTAACACACAGATCAATTCTAAAAATGTACATATATGAATTGATCTTCTTAAATACAAAAATACAGAATGTTTGTCACAATTTTCATGTCTTTGTGTATGATAATGTGTTCTTGTTCTAATTATTTATGTTTTGTTGGTTCTTTAAAATTGAAATCATTTAAGAATTATCAATTGTTAATATATAACTTTGTTTTTTCTAGTGAAGATTTGGTTGAACACACTAAATTGTTCGCAAAAGTATAACACAAATTTAACCAAAATGCAAGAGTTTTATTAATTTAAAGAATTCACAAAATTATAACACAAGTTTAACAATAATGCAAGTCATTTTTTGTTTGAAACCTTGTAGATTCAAGGGTCACTAAATGATATTTATGTTTTGGGTTAAAGGATATTTGAAACCTTGTAGATTCAACATGAGATTTGCTCATGTTGATGCTGATTTTGAAGCCTCATATGTAGCATACTTTGCTGCTATTTGTTATTCATTTTTTTGGGGATATATCAGTCTAAATTTGAAGCCTCATATATTATTCAATATAAATTTGAACCAATTGATCTCTTTATTTTAGGTTTTTAAATTCTTCTATTCTGTCTATCTTCTCGTAAAACTCTGCTAATTTTCCCACTAGAAAACAACATGGAACTTTAATAGTTTTTAATTTTTATTTATATTAACATGTGGATAGTTAACTTAAATACGCTCTTTTGTTCTTTACCTCATAAATAGCTTAATCTCAACCAAAAAGAAAACTAAGTCTATAGGCACCACTATACATATCCCCATGTTTGCTCCCCCCACCATGCTTAATCTCAACCAAGAAGAAGCTTAAGTTGAAGTTCTCAATACCTACATTTGCAGAGATTTATGCATCTCTAATCTTGAACAAATTAAACAAGAAAAATACCATGTAACTAAATTTTTTATACTATGGACTATGATTTTCCATAGAGTATTCCAGCTCTCTAGATGTACACCATCAACTCAAAAAGCCAAGCAAAACCATGCAAGAATAATCATGATTGATAATATGTTGATTTCAATTTGAGTTGGTGCCTTTTAGGAATCAAATGCTGATCTAGACTTATTAGGACAACCAAAATCTCTGCTGCAAATAAAATCTCCAGCATTGGATAACCAATTGTGGCCAGAGGCAAGATATTGGGCCCTGTAAAGAAAATTGTGATATTACATAGGTAACTAAATAAGCCATAGGAGGCTAGAGGAATGT
>JARHVA010006433.1:697500-702500 GCA_037957365.1 Torreya grandis
CTTGTGAAAATAATAAACATCTAGTGTTTGAGATATGTGAATAATAGGGGTAAACCCTAGTTTACAATAAAATTTGAAAGGAGGTGACTATTGTAACCAACGGATCCATCCATCCCTAGAATATTTTAAATCTTTGACAATAAAATAATAAATTATGTTTTATTTTTATTGAGAAGTAATAAATAATTTATGTTTTATTATTTATATATAATATTCTTAACCCATGTTACTAAATAATAAAGAACTATTCCTTAATTACCTAAAATGTACTAAGGGTTTTATAATTACACTATTTAAACATTTGATATTATAACACTCCTCATTAATGCTAAGAGGGGATAAATGTAATAGTCACCATAAATAAATTATACTATTTCTAAAATTTTAAAGACTTTAAAATCTTCATCATGCCAAATACCACTTTTTTAAACAAAACACATTATAATCCATAAACTATTCAATAGTAAGTTTAGGCTAGCAAGATTGTGAGATTACATCTCACAGTTCTCATGAATAATAACTAAGAATATTTAAATCCTTTTATAACATAAGTGCCTTCATTAAAAAGTGTGATTTTAATTTATTGGTGTATAAAAATTAAAACTTGCACATGAGGTTTACTCAAATCACATAACTTCCATGTAAAGTTTATAGTGCTTTATAATGAGAAGAAGTATAGATGAGGATAAGAAACATATTGCATATGTAACTTAAATTTCCATTCACACTCCCCTTAAATGACAACTATGAGAGGCCCAAAATTTCATGAAACTACCAAAGCTTGGTAGCACAAAGTGTCTTTGTGAAGATTTATGCCACTAGTTCTTGCATAGGATAGAACTTCAGATCTATATCAACATTGAGAATTTTCTCTAGGATAAAATTCACATGAACTTTAATATAATAAAATTTTTGGGGCTTTGCACCTATAAAAAATAAAAACACATATCCATAAATATATTCATGACAAAATACTATGGTTAGAATCATAAAAACTACACACATAAAAATATGACATGTTTTTCTATGGTAAAACAATTTTACAACAATTAGGTCATATTTTATGTAACTGAGTTCACTACTTTTATTACAAAGTTAATGAAAAAACATAAATTATTATATGCAATTCATTGTTAGACATCTCCAATATTGATAAGATGAGTGTCCACAACTATCATGCAAAGCACATAAAAGAATTTACTAATAATATTATACTAAGTTTAAACATTATATATCCTATTATAAATAACCTCTTTTACCATTTGAGTTTTATAAAAAAAATTCAAGTTTAATATGCTTAAAAAATAATGAGGTATAACCCTCTCAAACACCAAATATAGATTTTTTAAGCATGAAATGTCATTTTCTATTCAAATAGATATGATACTAAAGCAAATAAATTATAATATGTATAAATAGAATTTGTAGTAAAGTGATGAATATCTAGTAATACAAATTGCATTTACACAATGTATTTCATAATACATTTTATTACCAAATGAAGCGTATAAGAATGTTAGCATAAACAATCAAATGATAAAAAAATCAAATAAGTGTATCAAAGAATATTATAATGGAATTGTCCCCACTAATCAAATGAAATCATCTTAATAATTGAAACAAAAAATATCAAAACTTATCGACCATGATCTTTTTAAGAAAATAGAATAACTAAACATGATCAATGTTTCAAATTAAGCATGATGTTATGCATATAATGTATTTTCATGCAAACTCATGAATTGTAAATAATCATAATATCTATATATTTTATTTGACTTCTCATCTAAGAAAAATAAATATTTTATAATATAATTATAATAATTTTTTTCAAGAACCAAAACTAAATAATTTTATTAAAAATATACCATATAGATAAGGCATTATCAATATAGCAAGTATCTCTAAAGTAATTAAAAAAATAGTTTTATCAAATAAAATGAAATGCCATGAGTGTGCATTTATTTTGATTTAAAATAAATATAAATATTAAGTATGTATTTTATTCAGAATATGGACAACATTATTCATGTATTCGTTCCAAAAGAAGTAGAAGAAATATTTTTAGAATGCAACATTGCTTTATCCATCTAAATAATGGTGTAATTTTTCCTTCTAAAAATATCAATTTTATAAGGGGAATATGGAGTTTTTAATTCCCTTTGAAGACTAAAACTAATATAAAAATAATCAAACTTTTTAATAACATATTAACCACCATTATTAGTTCTTAATCACTTAATATAAAATGACATGCATTATCAACACTAGTTTTATTTCCTTGAAATTAGATAACACATCATATTTATTTTGAATAAAAAATGACCAGATACTTTTAATGTAATCATAAATAAAAGTAATATTATTAAAATAATCATTAAAAGATATAACTTTAAGAGGTCCTACATAACTATGAATGAAATCTAAAGGATGTGAGAACTTTATATGATGAATCTCGTTAAAAGAGTTTGTTCATTGCTTATGATGTAATTAACCCTCAAAAGTTTTATGATGAGAAGGGATAAAAGGAATTACAAAAAAATATTAATGTCTTAATATATCATGTCATAATTGATATTAAATTTTACTATGTGATGAAAGAAAATATTCAAAAGGAGAGAAAATGTATAAACCATTATTTTGAACAACTTCACAAGTCAAATAACTAGATTTATTTATAATCAACCAGCCATATTTAAGCAATGTTACAATGAAATTATCTTTTCCAAGTTGAAAACAAGAAAAAACATTCTTTTTAAGTTCAAGTACAGTAAAATATCATTATAATAACATTTGAAAACCTTTTCCCCCTATTTAGTTGCTTCTATGAAAATTATCTCCTAAGTAAATTATTTCAAATATATCATTAAAATAAAATATATATCAAATTAGCAATACATATGATGTGATGCACTTCTATCTAAAATTCATTCATTTTCATTTGTAGTAAATAAAATAGACTATAAAGAATAAATATTCTAATCTTAATTGTTATCCCAATTAGGGTTTTAGTTTTATTTAATTGTTTTGATTAGATTTATTCTCCTTTTTAGTTTTAGAAGACTAATTGTTAACTCTATATTTTTATAAGAATTTTATATTCTATGACCAAATTTACCATATAAATTACAATTTTTATTAAACTTAGGTTTATGATTATCATAACCATATTTCTTACATTTGTTTTTGGTTTTAGTACAATCAGAGTTAGATTTATGGTTTTTATTATTATCAAAAATATTATTTAAGCTGAGAAGTGCCTGAGTGAATTTCTCTTTTGAATCAAACTTATTCATAACTTGCACTTTTTGAATTATAAAAGTAGACAAGGTATTAAGTTTATGGATATCTTGCTTAGTTTAAAACTTAAAATTTGTAACACACAACCACACCACGTACCCAAAAAGAACATGACCAACTTCTTTCTTTATTAATATCCACATACATCTAAAAATAATATGATAATAAGGAAATGAATCACCTTAAAAAATAATACATTTTTTTTGTTTTCAAGAATAGATGCCATGGTTACTTTATATCCTCTCATGTACTAAGGTATGGTTCATAAGTGTTGACCATAACTAGTGAATGGTGAGTACTATGTAGGGAAAGCCATCAACAAGATGGATATGTTCAATAACTTTAGGCATTAAAAGGATCTTAAGAATTTTTTTATTAGGTTGGTTTAGCCACAATTAAATTATATTTACATTCTTCTATTCTTAAACCACATGGAAGATTAATACATCAAAGATTCAATCCTCTGTATATTATTCAACTAAAAGAATGTTTAATTCATCACTTCATTTTGATTTGTTTCCTATCATATTTGGATAGACAACATGGCTTTTCATGTAGAGCACTAATGTAGAATGATGATAAATTATCTCATCATGATAAAAAGGTGACAAGTCCTAATATAAGTACTAGATAATAGTTAGTATGTAAATAATAGTATTTTATAATTCTAGGGTCCTTGTCAACAAAATTACATTAATAACTCAAGGATATATGAGCTTTCTATTTGAGATAAAGTTTAGACCTATCACCATCACATTGTAGCATGGTTTAAAGATGAGAGAGTCATAAAGATGATTGGTTCCCATCCTTTTTAAGATAATGTCATAGAGGACATATTGTAAAATTCATAATATTTTCTAAGCATGATCATACTTAATCCAATATAATATGAAATTTTAGTCTAATCATGGAGATGGAGCTTGCACCTTTAGTTATAAGGCCGCCAATTCTTTTTACAATTAACAAGGTAGGGCATTCAACAACTATAATTCTTACACATTTAATAAGATCAAATCCTTAATATTATATTTCCTCCCAAGGATTATTCTTCTAGCAAAACCTATCCACTAGTCTAAGCATGCTTATAGATCTCAAGAAGGGTTATGTTATTTCACAGAATAATGCAATGAATATATCATTATAAGTAAATTTAAGTTGTCAAAGCTTATAAATATAATAATACATTTAACACTATAAGATAAGTTTACCATTTTAATTCCCTTTCGAGGGCTTCTTTTTAAGCACAATTAAACAATATATCATAATTATTGATAAGAAAAAAATAAAGCCATTGATCTTTAATTAAAGACTCTTGGTCAAGAAATAATACAATTTTTGTCAAAGAGATGGGACAACATAGGTTTTGTTCCATATCAAGCTTCTTAATTTAATAAAGTCATCCTAAAAGCTCTTAATTATTTATCAAAATGGTTAAATTAAAGCTCTTGTAGAGGCTAACATATGTATAATTATTCAATAAATAAATTTAATCTTTTATTACCATTCCTTAATACCAACTACACATCATTTATATGTTAAATAAATTTTATGTAAGCCTTATATATATTTCATATGTGCCCATATTATCTAAATTTTCACCAAATCTATTAATTAGATCCTATTTACACTACATTCTAACCATCTAATGCTATAAACATTACGATCCTTTCTCTCACCAATTTGAATAATTCACTAAACAT
>JARHVA010006433.1:707500-722500 GCA_037957365.1 Torreya grandis
TAATAAATTTATCTTTGATAGAAATTGTTTATATATTGTAACTATTTCCATTAAACATTTGTGATTTATTTAAAACAAAATTATTCAAAGACATAAATTCCATTTAAGAATGAAATTAAATAAATACTTTAAAATTAATACTTTTCTTAATATAAATTTATCTTAATTTGATAGTAAAAAAATTTAAGTGTAAACACACAATAATGGTTTAATTTAATGCCAGAGAAAATAAGAAGAAAAGTGAAAGATTGTAACAAAATAGGATGTCTCAAGTGTCACAAAATTATACTAATATATCAAAAATGACATTTTTAAAGAATTTTTATACCATTTTTATAAAATAAATTAAATCAAAAGTACATATTGAATTAAGGATATAATTAGATATAAAACAATGTAAAAAATTTAAAATAAAATTACACTAAATTAGGTATAGAAAGAGTCATTCTCAAAATAAGGACATAGACATTATTATTAAATAAATTATAAAATTAATAATTGTAGGCTTAAAATAAAAAAAAATAGACCACGTAGACATGTTTGGAAGGTGTGAAAACATAGGAATTCCTTCATTACATGAATATGTTTATCAAAACATTCAATAGGTCAAAAGTTGAAACAAAGTTGATAGGCTAACCAGGGTTTTGAATTCATGATAAGAGGGAATGAAAAAAAATATGAAACTAAAATTAAATTGAATTTAACCAAATTTAAAATTAAAAGTTTATTTTGGGAGTTTTGAACACTAGATCTCCCACACTACAAACTTTTAGCAAAATAAAATCCACCAACCCATATACCAACCTTATATATTTAAATGTGAACTATATTATATTTATATTTTTAAATCTGATTTTTAATTAAAAAATATATAAATAGATATTTACTATGTATTTAAATAAAATAGTAAATAAATATTACTAGTTTTAACTTTTTGTTAAATATATATCTCTAAATTGGGACCCTTGAGTGGCTTGCATGGAAATATTTGAATAAAAAACAAATTATTTTTTAAATAATAATTCAAATTATATAATGTAAATACATACTTTTATCTATATATGGTACTCTAGGTAAGGAAATAAGCTCACAGTAACTTGAATAAGCCACTAGAGATCCAAAAACTTTGCCAATCCTCTTGAAAACTTGATCCAATGCAAAATAGACCCTCAAAATCAATTTTTTCCTAAGTAAAATAGGTTTCTCATTCACCGAAGATGTACTATAGTTCCTTAATTGAGATAAAAAAAATTATAATTAAAATAAATACACCTCAAAGGCTCTACACAAGATCTAATATTCTCAAACAATGATTATTGATAGATTTGTAACTCTAAAATAGCACCAAACATATTAGAATTTTATTTTATAAAAACAATTTGGTAAAAGACTATTTAATATCAACAATGGTGTCTAATGGTCTGAGAAATTTTTTTAAGATACTTGGAGACTCCTTCTCAGAGGTTAAAACTTTGTAAAATGTCTTAAAACTCTAAAAAGAAGTAGTTAGAATCTTTAACAATTAAGTTTTTTTATGAACTTATTGTGAAAATTTCTAATTCCACATCATCATATATAAAATAATAATTATGTTTTATGATAGAAATGTCTTGAAAAATTAATTAATTCAACTTAATCTTTGACTATACTGAGAGATGTAAATTACTTGCTAATCAACTATACACCCTCTTGCTTTGATTCAATGAAAATATCTAAATCCATATAAGAATCACAGAGGTGATGTAGAATTATAAATTTATAGGAAAGCTTAACATAATAATCTGAGATCAATAGAACATAGTGACACAAAGGTTATGTGGGGAAACCTTCAATAGAGGTAAAAAACTCATAGTGATTATTCAATGTTAAAACATTTCCCCCAATACATAAAATATTCTCAATCTCACTTCTCAAAGTCTCTTCATAGACTAGTATTTACCACATGAAAATATAAAACTTATTCTTCATAAAAGCTTACAATAATAGTAAATATCCAGTGTTCAAGATTTGTGAATAATAGGGGTAAACCCTATTTTATATTAAAAATTGGAGGGAGATGATTTTTGTAATCAATGGGTCCAACCATCCTGATAACATTTAAAATCATTGATAATAAAATAAAACCGGTCTATTTTATTTTTATTGACGAGTAAAAAATAATTTAAGTCTTATTATTTATTTATACGAGGTTATTAACTTATGTTAATAAATAATAAATAATTATTATTTAATTGCCTAAAATATACTAAGGGTTTCGTAATTATATTGCTTAGACATTAAATATTATAACAAGATGTTGAGCTAAGAGCAAATAAATCAATCATAAAATAGGAACCTGTAGGAAAAAACATACAATGGTCCACTTTAGCTAATAAGATAGTAAACTATAAAGAAAATCATTAAGTATCAACAAAATGAAATAACAACCGGAAGTGAAAACAAATCTAATGAAAAATAATGTATTAATGGTAAGACTTCTTTGACTTAGAGTAGATGACCAACCTCCTAATAAACAATTGTTGTTTCTCATCTTGTTTCTATCTATCTATCTATCTATCTATCTATCTATCTATCTATCTATCTATCTATCTATCTATCTATCTATCTATCTATCTATCTATCTATTTATCTATCTATCTATCTATCTATCGATCTATCTATCTATCTACACACACACACACACACACACACACACACACACACACACACACACACACACACACAATTTTTCTATGATTACACAATGATTCTATGCTTCTTTGATGTTGTTACTTTATCAAATGATAGTATAAATATTAATTTCACATTGTGTGTGGTCACTTGGTCATGTCTTTTTGACAACTTTATGCATGTTATTTGTGATATGTTCAATTTTTTTCACATGCAACGCTTGGCCCTATTTATTATGGCATGTTCATGTACTTTGTATGTGGCCCTTCACCTTATATGTGACATTGTGTGTTATGTTTTTAATGTTTATTATGACTGATTAATAGTTCCATGATTCATATCATTATGTTTTAGTGGGTAGTCTAATTCAAATATGATTTTTTTAACACATATATCACCGTTATATCTATATATACATGGCACTTGTATTCTTCACATTATGTATGTTTGATACATACCTTGATGATATATACTATAATATGATAACATAATCTCTACACGTTGATATGATAATGCATCATTCTATTTCTATCATATGATACAATTAAATCTTCTTTTGAGATGACCGACTTGCACGCTACATCCCTCATCTCAAAATGGGAGGCTTATAATGGGCTAGTCTTAGAGAACTAAGCTTCCACAACAAGAAAAAAAATGATTTTATGACAGAGTAAAGGTTTATAAGATTCAAAGTAATACATAAATGATATACATGATATATATAGGTATAATTATATAGTTCGTATGGCATATGACATCCACTTGCACTCACTTTACACATACTTGATTATAGATTCATAAACATGTGAATGCATATGCATCGGTATATGTGAAAAAAATTACAAAAAAAAGAATTACATGTTTCTCATGTAATTATAATAGATAAAATGGATGTATACCATTTTAAATCATTTGATGTAGATTAAGGGGGAATGATTGTAGTTCATGGACATATATACATATTTAAAAGTAAAAAGTACATGATATTGGTTCATGTACATATGAGCTACAATATGATTTATAGATTTAATGGAAATTTTTTATCATTTCACTTTAAATTTAGGAGTACTATGGTCATGATGGGGGCATGAATATTCCTCATTATCCTTCAATTACATAAATACAATAGAAACTTATTTTAAATAATTTTACTTATATTTTTAGGAGTGATGTATGTTTGATTTTGGTGACAGTCAATAGCCTTGACATTACTTACAATAAACCCATTATTTGGTTTCATCTTCTATCATAGTTGATGATTGATTGATTTAATGACACTCAATGGCCTTGACATAAATGTTAGTCAACACATTATAGTTTCACCTTATTTTTGGTTAATCTAGTTCTAGGTACTTAAAAATATTAATTATTGACACATATTGAAGCACTTGACTTACATTCAAATACAAGTTTCCTATCAAACATCCCTTTAG
Organism: Torreya grandis; assembly: GCA_037957365.1. Lineage (NCBI taxonomy): Eukaryota > Viridiplantae > Streptophyta > Pinopsida > Cupressales > Taxaceae > Torreya > Torreya grandis. The sequence continues at coordinate 711,604 of JARHVA010006433.1, forward strand.
CCATTTATCTATATGTGGGTTTTACCATTTTGTTGTCCATCCCTACTACATAGGAATTTCCAAGTCAATGTTTAAAATAACATTTATCAATCCCAAACTACTTCCAATCTTAGGACAATTATCCTTAATTTTTTAGGACAAGTTCACATTAGGCAAATAGGTCCATTGTCTTAAGCTTGCCCACTAATGTTGCTTTTGTACAATTTAGAAACTCATTTCATAAATTTAAAATATTCAAATAGGTCATCCTCCATGTTTGAAAGTTATGCTAAAATAATTTTTTCAAATCATTATGTATATAAGACAATCAAAACATCAATTCAAAGCAACTTGCTATCTATCTAGAATTTATATATTATACTACTATATATTAAAAAAAATATGCCTTATTCTTCATAAATTCAATATCATTCATAATAAGAAGTCTTAAATAAGGTCCAAAGCATTCAAAATTAAGTGAAGACTTATCGTTGGCAAGTATCAGAGATAAATTTCTAACTGAATGTAGGGACATATAGTTAAGGTTCACAATTACACAATCACTCTTGATAGGATAACTACATGTGACATGATTCCTTCTTCAGATTATGCAGATACTTAGGTAGTGGCAAATCATCAAAGTGGGGTATTGGGGTCAACATAACTTATTAGAATTTAACCCCTCCCTCCTCCTCCATCATGCCACCTCGCCTCCTCCTCTCCCACCAACATTTTTAGGTTTGTATCTCTCATAAACACCCCCAATGTTTACAAATAAAAGAGAAGAAAAACATAAGTTTATGCATAGAAAAATAAAATGTGAATTTATTAACCCTCTCAACATACAATTACACAAATGGTGGAACACTAACATTTTTTTCAAATTCAAAGCAAATCAATCTTTAGTCAACAAACAAGGCCACCATAAATATGGGAGCAAGTTACTTATGTATGTATCAGCAGGTGAAATGATATCACTGACTTGTGAAATTAGGGATAGAATCATTTAAATTTAAAAGAAAATTTAGAAAATGCTAATACAGTGTTTAAATCAATGTTAATCTAACAATATAATCATTTTTTCAATTGTTATGAACAATTTAAAGGGTTTTAAATGTAAAAATTGTAAGTGTATATGATCGAAAGGATAAAGTTCATCAAAATGTTTTACTGAATAACTGTGCAAGATATATTCCAATAAATAAAAAGTACACTAATCAATTAAGAAAAAGGTACAAAAAGAAGATTTCTGATAATATAATGAAAAATTAAATAAAAATCTTCCTATATGAAAACTGATTGTACTGTTGAAAGTACATAGAATAATTAATAATTTCCACATAGCTTTATAGAGATATTTAGATTTTGGCATTCCTGAACATTGAGAGAACCTAGAAATGAGGAGAAAAACGTCCATGAAAAAGTAGAAAGAAAATAAAATGGATGATTTTGATCTACTCAAGTGATCATAACGACAAATATAACATTCCCCTCCTCACAATAAATGTGGTGTCAATTTTTAACTCTACAAATCCATTCTTATGCATTTGCTTTACAGAAATCTCTCCTGAATCAACGAATTGGTGTTTGAAACTATCGTAATGTCTTCTCCGTCCTGTCATTAAGCTCTAGTCCACACCACAAAACATTGCAAAGACAAAAACAAAAGAAAAATTAGGTTTGTTATGAGGGCCCCGGCTCTGTCAGTCGCATACACAAAATAAGACGGTATTATGACACATTTTATTTTTCATACCATTGAGAATAGTAGCAAGCACACTTCTAAATCCATCCTTCACCAACTAACTGGTAATACATTGTTTTGTTGTAGAAAGAAGAGACAGAGTTTGGTAAATATAAATGTTTTGGTGGGTCACCTTGAATTGTTAAAGATATTGAAAATTGCAGTTGATTTCTATTAGAAAATTTTAGTCTTTATTCTTTATAATGTAAGTTGGTTGGCTGCATGGGGTTGAGTCGGGGCCAGAACACACGCGCACGGGTGGGGGACAAGATGCTTGTGACAAATTTGATGCTTCTCGTCGGAATTCTTTCTGTGTTTTCCGAGGGTGCCCACCCCATCATGATGAGTTGCACGTACATTTTGTTAATAGCCAGCAACAACATTGCACTACTTTTTATGCCATTGATTTGCTGGTTTGAAGAAATTTCAAAACAGACGTGGATATTTAAAACTTCTTCAGCAACGTTGTTCGAAATTTTTCTTCAAAACACCTCATCCACACATGGTATGATAAATGTAAATGCTTTTGTGGGTGAGGATGACGGTGACCATGCATAGTATATTTCAGGCATATTTTCAATATTCATTATTTGTATTGTAAATTGGTTCGCCATATGCTGTACTTTAGCCATTGTATTTCGGATTTGTTTCCGGTGTGGGATGAAAACCATGTGGCTAATCAGGGCCTGGGGGTCTTAACAGTCATTATATTAGAGGCTACAGTACATGGATAGGAGGAGACGAGATAATGCATCATTGAAATGATATTGATTTTGAAAGGATATATGCTTCTGGTCTGTGTCTAATGGGGTGCCCCACCATGATAGAGTTATATAAATGATCAAGGGCAAGAGCGCAAACAACACAATGAGCAAGAGCATTGCAGTGCGGTCTGTCTCTTTTCTGTCATCTATGGTCGCCGCCTAATTTTGTGGAGATTAGCTCTGTAAAGCATTGGAAGTGGTGGTCAACGCCTATTCCAATTTGTCACACACAGACATAGATATTGAAGGCATGAGGTGCAAATGCACGAACCAACGTCTGGATGACATGCTCCGTCTGCATGACGTATGCAGTGTGTTAGCGATAATATCTCAAAAATGAGAAAGCGGCACGTGTGTGCAAGGAGCTGTAGAGGCGTTAGCCTTGGAGTTAATCCCAATGTCCATGCCGAAGCCCAATATAACTGCAGTATCTTTCAATTTATTAAAAAAAAAATTATATTATGACAATTACTAGATTGTTATCTATCTCTTATATATATATATATATAAATAATGAAAAGTTTTTCCTTATACAAAAAATAATGTGTTATAATAATTAGTAATTATTTAATAAAGTGAGTAGATGGTATCAAGGATAATTATAAAATCAATATATAAATAAATAGAATATTTTTTAATTTAAAAGGTAAAAAAAAATTAATTGAAAGTATATAAAAGTAAGAGTAAGTAGACAGCATACTATTAGGTAGTGGCAGCAACATTAAACATGGGCAGTAAAGGTAGAGGTTCATCTATTTCAACATTTAAACTTTTTCAACCATTCTCAATAAAAGGTCTATAAAATCAAAGATACCATTTAAATATTGAGACTCTTTTTAATATATATCATCACATTATCCTTTTTATTGTGTGAATTGCATGTATTAAGTGAGAGAATTTATCTTTTCGAGGTGATACCTTAAAATGGGGCCACCACCTCAAGTGTCCCTAGCTTGAGAGGTATGACTTAGGGATGAATATATTTGTTATGAAGAGCCATTGTGTTGCCTACTATAAGAAGAATTCCTTCTATACAAGCTAAGCACATGGTCCAATTACGGTTAATGGTAGAGAGATGATTCAAAAGGAATTTGGATAACTACACACGGGACATTATCTTAATAATCTAACATGGTCTAAAGGTAAACCACCTCTAGATGAACCTTGTATACTCGGACTTAAATCTAAACATGATATTAGAGATTACTTCAACCTTGTTAGCAATAGAAAAATTATTCATTTAATAGAATATGATTAAATATTACATCAATTTATATTATATTTGACTATAATGGTCAAGAATTGATATCATTGAAGAGATTTTGTATTGCAATAGAATCACATAGAAATAGCTAAAATAATAATGCAAATGTATTACAATAAGATTTAAATAATAAAAACTCAATTACCATGAATTTATTTTGATGTAGACAACTTTGATGCATGTTTAATCTATGAATTTTAACCTCTTATTTACTGGGTAGTTCCTTATCTAATTTTATAATATTTATATAAATATTTCACCATATCAATGTTTGATCATATATTTAAAAAGTTGAAATATTTTTTTCCTTTATTATTAATCTTATAGATATAAAAATAGATTACAATTTTCTTCTTGATATCAAATGAACTTTTATTTTTGCTGAATATCAACATTTTATTTCACCTCAATGGCTGAGCTCAATCCTAACTTGTCTCCTGTAATTGATCTATATAAACCTTATCACTTATTTATTTTTATTTTTTATTTTCTTCACCATATTTTATCTCTAATGGAAATATTATTTTTTAAAATATTTTATCTTACTATGTTCTTAATGTATTCAAACAAAGTTACATGAGAAAGAATCAAGATAATTATAATATATTTCAATTTATTAACATAAAATTTGAATTGTCATTACCTTTCATTTCTATTAATTTTTGACATATAAACATCTAATATAATAAATAAATCATATATATCTGAAATCTTGATTTATTTTAATTTTTTCCTTATCTATCAAAAACACATCTTTCTTATGTTCTATTAATAACATTTCTTAATTAAATACATTGAACCCTTATTTAAGAAAATCATTTCCAATATTATCAAAAACAATAAATATGTATTTAAATTCATAATTTAAAGAACTTAATTAATTTGAAATATATTACAAATTTTAATAGTAAAATAAATATTTTATGCAAGTAAAATTATTTTAAACAAATAACATAATGATTTACATATTTATTAATTAAAAAATCACCACCACCACCCCAAAAAAACCAAAAAAAAAACAACACTAAAACTTTGTGAACGTGTACCAAGTTAAATTTAAAAGTGTGGTTATAAAATTTCTTCTCCCGATTAAGTGAAGGAACCTTCTCTTCTATTATGCTATAATTAGAATTCCGTTTGTTCTCGTCTATTTCCTTAGTGGGAGTGATATAAAGAGTCGTTAGGATTTCATTACACAATTCTATTCCATGCAAAGTAACTCATATCCACCTTTGTTCTATCCAAAATCTATGGGGATGCATGTTTACAATTTTTAGGATCTTAAACGACACAAATATTTTATTGACACGACGAGTGATATTATCCAACGGAGCACCTCAATGTTAACCTCATCATTTGATAATTTTCCTATATTTAAACAATTTGTCTATTATTAATTGAAAATTTTGAGATAGTTCATCATTTCTTGGTTTGGAGTTACGTCATTGTATTGTTTGAGGCTTTTTTCTTATATTAAATGTAGGGAAACACTTCAACTAGATGTGCGTTAGTGCTTTTTAATTATTATTTTTTAAAATAATTTATTTTTATAATTTGTATTGTTTGTATTGTCATTTTTTTTTTTTTTTGAAATGTCAAATAGGTTATCACACTTCTGTTTTTAGATGTTATCAAAGATTAAAATTATCTATCAAATCTTAAATATGTAAGTTGAATTATGTTTATAGAGGAAAACCCTTAATCCATATTACTAGAGGTTGAAACTCGAGAAAGTTTAATGTTTCAAAAGACTTGGTGTTAGGAAGCGGACAATTTGCAGATATTGATTAGAGTAGAAAAAATGTTTCATATATATCAAATGGTTCATTGTTTATTTGTTGATGATTTATGTTTATTAAATACAATATGTTTTTAATAAATTGGTTTTCTTTAAATAATAAAGAGATCTTGAATCATTTTCAACATTATAATAAATGTATAAAATAAACAAATTTAAAGAAAAAAGTATTTTTTAATTTTATGTCAGTTCAAAATGTTTTAATAATTACATCAAACATATTTTATAATGATTGAAAATAATAAATATAAAGAAGAAAATACTTATTATAATAATAATAAATTAAATACTTACAATTCAACTATGATTTCTATTTGTATAAAAAATGTTGATTTTAATTTTTTTTATTGTAAAACAATGTATTCAAATATATTACCAAATAAACTTCAAAAATAGAAAATTGATCCGAAAGTTATCATATACTAACAAAAATATTTGAAGGTGAAAACTCACATGAATCATTTTGAAATTCACCTTTTTAATTAATGGTGTGGTTGATCATGACACTAATACACAGGAAATATTCAACAAAAAGTCCATTTGTTATGTGTTGGTGGTCATTCATTTCATTAACTATTGGGAATAAAATCTCACGTCATGTTTTCTATAGTATTTAAAATTTGATTTTACTTTAACCTCAATTGATGTGTTTATTAATTGGCCTTCTTATTTAGATTCATTATCATTAATAATAGCTATATGAAATTGGTCATATGACCGGAAAAATGTTGCAGTGAAAAAAGAAAAAAAGATTGGGCCAATTACTGTTCGTTTCTCTTCTAGGTTATTTTAAATTCCTTCTCAAGATTTTACTACCTATCCATTATTCAATTAGACTGATTTTATTTTTTTGAATAGATAATTTTGGAATATCATCATAGAAATTTGTTTGTAGATACGATTTTGTTGTTGTTGAAATATTCCTATTGCCCATAGCACATTCGCCCAACAATTTATAAGAATGAATTACTATCGTCCATAGCACATTCTTCCAACAATCTGTAAAAAAGAATTAATTTTATATGATAGACATTGTTTGTCATAATTTTGATTATTTTAATGAATGGAATCTTTCTTCAAAACACCTTAATAATGATATTTAAGTTAATGAATTTGATATGTTTAGTCATCATGGATATATATCATAATCAGAATGATATTAATATTTCAGATGTTTTGAAGAAAGTGAAAATTCACTTGATATAATTAAATAAATTAAGTAACAAAATTTATGAATCACATTTTACCAATACATCTATTTTCAATGCATTATTTAGAAAACAATTAAATATTATTGATATTTTTATGTATCATTACCTCAATATGCTACAATGTTGTTTCCATTGAAGATGATTATTTAAGCTACTTTTTATATTATAAAATCATAGGCTATTTTAAAAACATTATTTTCATTAAATTTGAAAGCAATTCAAAATATACCACCATTACTATTGCTTGCAGTAATAGGTATTACAACATCTAGCAACCTATTACAACATCTATCATTAATTCTTTGACAATCCATTCTTGCCTTCATAAACATGTAAAAGAATTGAAACCATTTGAAGGGAAATAATTTTTAATTATTAAATAGTCTTTACACTTTATCTAATACATTTTGACCCATGAAATTAGTTTCATAGATGAACATATTGATCAAAATATATATGGATACTTTTCAAAACATAGAAAAGATCCTTTTCATAGAACATTTATTATTCTTATTCATGATTTTGGTCATTAATGTCTCAAACTAATAGTTATTTATATTTTAAATCAAAACCTTAATTTAATTTATCAACTCACCAATATGTAAAAATATATTTATCTTCAATACATAATAGAGAAATGTTAAAATCATTTAATATGTTAATTGAATAGAGAAATGCATAATATTTCAATAAAAAGGAGTTATGGAGATGTAGATGATTTGAAATTTGATTGCAATAATATATTATTAAAAGGAAAACAAATTATTCTTAAATAAAAATTTTGGGTTGAACATGGATTATTCAATGGTGGTCTTGGCAAAATTCATTCTATTATTTATAAAACTGACAAAAAGACACCTAAACTTTTGATGTTTGTAATTGGGAAAATAAAAAAATATATAAACCCAAAATAGGATCTAAAAAATCCTTAATATTTGTCAAACATTAAAACAACTCAATGGATCCTTATAAAACTTTTGTTAAAAATGGCATGATATTTGACGACATGTAAAATACAAGGACTTAAATTAGAAGATGCAAAATTGATGTTGTAAATATTGAATGCCAAGGTCTAATTTTTAATTTATTTCTAAGATTTTGATCCTTGAAAAAACATAAGAGTTTTTCTCCTTTCTCTTTTAATTGTTATGCAATAATTCAATATGTGATATATATGCATGTCAAGAACAAACTAGATAAAAGATTGTATTCCTTATTAGAAATTACTCTTACTTGATCACATGTATTTAAAATCCATTATATTTGTTTAGTTTTTATTTGAGATCACCTAAACATGTCAAAACATAAATCAACAAGAATTTTATATTACCTTGTTTGTGTTTTACCTCCTCACTTTTTCTAACCATTTGTAAGAGATTTATTTTAATCTACCACAAATTGAATAAAATCCCCATGTGCATAATATTTTAATTTATCTGTGAAATGTTTCATACAAATTAAAATTTATACCTATATAATATGTATAAGGGAGAAAATAGTACATTTACATATATTATACACCATTGAATGCCTATGAGTGTAAATCTCTCTCTCTCTCTCTCTCTCTCTCTCTCTCTCTCTCTCTCTCTCTCTCTCTCTCTCTCTCTCTCTCTCTCTCTCTCTCTCTCTCTCTCTCTCTCTCTCTCTCTCTCTCTCTCTCTCTCTCTCTCTCTCTCTCTCACACACACACACACACACACACACACACACACACACACACACACAAATATATTTCTGTGCATGTGTACATTGAAAAAATAGAAATAAAAACAATATTAAAATAAATAATAATGTAAAAAGTGGGAAGGGATAGCGATGCTTTAGACTACACTAAAAAGTGGGAGTAGGGAAATGACATTGCCAACCTCAATTAATTGTGGGGGTGGTTCAATATTTAATTCCACCTCTTGGTTGGACAACATCAATGTAACCTCTCCCTTGGTGAATGGTAGGAAGCCATGCCACATTCCCACCATGCTGAGAAGATGATAGGGTCACTCATTGTTAGAGTGGGTCACATGGCCTATGCAATATTTTTGGATAGGACTACCCCACTAGAATGAGCTCCACATACTCCTTTGTGAAATTCTCTTAATGATAATGTAGATTCTATCAAATTTAAACAATGAAGCAAAGTTCCATTAAAACTAAAATGGTAAAGGGTGGATTCAAGTAAAGTATAACAAGTGGAATGATGAATGAAGGTTTTGGTTCATTTTTTAAAATGCGTTAGGTGATAGAATGTGGTCATGAAGGTAGTTGTAAAGGTCTAAGTGCTAGATACAATTAGGACCAACACTATCACAAATCATGGCAATGATTGAAGGTTCATGAGCTAGTGCTGAATTTTTTTTGATGAGAAATTAATAATCTCTAGCTTTCTTGGTTTGTCAAATTAAAGAACCAATAGTAGCCATGGCATCTACAGTTCTATTACAAGCCCTTGGTATGTACTCAAATTGAATATTAGTAATTTTTGAATTAACGGTGTCAACCATGGCTTTATATGGAACCAAATTGTCATCTTGGTCTAAAAATGATCGATGACATGATTGGTCATTAACTAAGAATCACCATAAACTTGGAGATGATATATGTTCCAATAGACCACTTTTTAAAGTTCTACAACTAGCGCTTCATACTAGACCATGTTGTTTATATAAGGAAAGTAGATTCTAAATGATCTAGGGATTAGATCCCCATGTGGTGTAATAAACAAGAGGCCTACCCTTGATCCATGTGTGGTAAATGAACCATCAAAATATAGCTTATAGGGCTTCCCCTCAAGGCATGTGTCAATGACGGTCATTATGGATTCATCAAGAAATTGAAATGCGAGCAACTATGTGTCTGTGAGAGGTGCTTTAGCAAGTTGATCTGCAAGAACTTATCCATTGATTGCCTTCTAATTGACACACTCTATGTAAAAATCACTAAGAAGCATGATATATTTATCCATTATACCTTTCAAAGATATTTTAGAAGCATATTTTTGAGTGGATCTACTTTTGAAATGACTATGGTTTTATTATTCAACATGTAATGGAACAATTTCTGAGCTACGAATACCATGGCTAGGTAAGATTTTTCAATAAGTGCATAGTTATGTTCATATGTAACCAAGGTATGGCTTAGGTAGTAAATCATGATCATTTCCATTATCATCATGATGAGTCAATATTACTCCCAAACATGGTTGCCAGTTGATAGGTATAAAAATAATGACTTTCCTAGTATAGGAGGTAATCAAATAGGCACATTAACAAGATAGTGTTTTAGTTGTTGAAAAGTTGTTTTGAAATGATCATCCTAGTGAAATGCAACTGCTTTATTCAGAAGGTGTGTAAATAGATGGAACTTATCTTCTAACTGAGAGATGAAGTGTCAAATTAATTTGATCTTACCTTAGAAACTATGAAGTTGCTTTAAACTAGTTGGTGGTGGCATCTCTATTATAGCATGGACTTTAGCTAGATCGACTTCAATACATTTATGAGACATGATGAAGCCAATTAATTTTCTTAAATTTACACCAAACACACATTTCTTTAGATTGAGTCTAAATTTGTACTCCTGTAATCTTTCAAATATTTTATGCAACACTACTGGATGGTTAGCCCTAGTTTTGGATTTTGCTAATATGTCATCGACATAGTCTTCAATAATATCATGCATCATATCATGGAATATGATATTCATGCAACTTTTCTATGTATCCCCATAATTGTTAAGGCCAAATGGAATTACCTGATAATAAAATGTTCCCAAGAAGTGGTGAATTTTGTTTTATGTTGGTCTTCTATTGATATTTAGATTTAGTTATATCTTGAAAATCCATCTATAAGTGAAAACAATTCATAACTAGCCATTGAGATAATGATCATGTCAATATTAGGTAAGGAAAAATCATCTTTAGGATAAACTTTGTTGATTTCTTGAGAATCAGTACAAATTTTGATCTCTTCAAGCTTTTTATCAACAAGTACCATATTAGACATCCATTCTGAGTAGTCAATAAATTAGAGATATCCTGCTTCTGAGAGTTTTTCCAACTCATTATTTACCGATAAATCAATTCAAGGATGCATCTTACGTAACTTTTATTTTATTAGTTTAGCATCAGGATTAACCACAAGG
>JARHVA010006433.1:730000-772500 GCA_037957365.1 Torreya grandis
ATGAGATCGAATCACCAATATTTTATGGATTTTTTTTTGGGGGGATGAGCTTTCCAACACTTTAAAATGATATATAATATTACATCAAAATTCACCAAATATATATTAGATCCCCTAAGGGTGTGACCTATACTAACCAAGGGAACAAGTAGAACCACAATTAGAGGAGCATCGAATCAAACAACAATAGTGAATGAAAAAAATAAATGATAGTACCAAATGGTAGAGATGAATGCCTAAGATAAATGATATAGATCAAAAACACAACCTAGTGACATAGCCAAATGACCCAGCAAAATGATCTAGTTGAATGACATAGCTGAATGACCTAATCGAATGACATAGTTAAATGATAAGGCCAAATAATAGTGTCAGATAGAATCTTCAAATGGATTAGACAAATGTAAAATTCAAAATTGAGTGATGAATAACAATTTGGGTGACATAGTTAAATGGTAAAATAAAACAATAGTTCTAAGTGAGGAAGTTGGTGAACTAGAAATGAAACACTTTTATCAAATGACAGTGTTGAATGTGAGTATTGAATGGTAGAGCCAAAAATCACAAGGCATCATGGCATCTGTTTTGAATAGTAAAAGGTTAGGCCAATCATTAGGTAAATCATCCATATTATCTTATTCTAAAGACCGAACCAAAAATACCATAGAATCATAATGCACTCAAAATATAAGTATTTATTATTTTTTAGTTTGTCATAAATTTGACTTCATCTATTAGATAATATTAAAATAATTTTACATATAGAATTCCCTAGTGTTAACTCACAAGATAAAATCAACTAAAACACCATATCACCCACTAAAGATTTTTTTGATGATGGCATGCCACCACTCGAAGATGATCCTCTAATTTTTTATTAAAATGATAATGATGTTAAAGTGGCAAAAGAGATTGACCATCTTACCAAACATCATAATCAACCCCTTTTGGTATTACAATGTTCAAACAATATCATCTTCTATGTGAACAAACAAAGAATGGGGCACTTACAAGATTGTGGAAAAAACTTTATCCTAGTAGTATACTATAGAAAAGTCTAAGTGAATATTTTTAATTATATGAGATCTATCAAATAACGATTCTAGGCTCAGTTGAAGATGAAAGAGTATTCAGTGCATTATCATTCATAAAGTCAAAGCATTGAAATATATTAGATAAGAATTTAGAAACCTATTTGAGATTATATGTTTCCTATTATGAAGTGGATATGTTTCCATATGAAAGAGCTATGGTAACATGGAGTTATCTAACTAAAATAATAGGTTTCAATAAAAAAAAATAAAGAATATTTAAATAATGACACTGAATATGGCACTAACATGATGGATGAAAATGTCACTACTAATGATCATGTTTGTAGAGATTTTTTTTAGCTACCATACTTTTAGAAATAGAGTTTCTAAATTTTAATTTCACATATTTATCAAAAGATGAAATAATTATTATACATTTTTAAAATTTATTAACTTATATTTTTCTAAGAAATTAATGTAAAATATTAATATATTGTCATTATGTTAGGGGGGACAACGTAGGTTAATATGGTTCTATATGTATTTGATACACACACACACACACACACACACATATGTGTGTGTGTGTGTGTGTGTGTGTGTGTGTGTGTGTGTGTGTGTGTGTGTGTGTATATATATATATATATAATAACAAGTTCTATGATAGGGGAAATGAGCCCATATTTTTACACGCAATGTAGTGTGTTTAGACAACAATTCAATATGATCATTTCTATCTTCTTTGAGCTTGCCACAATACATATTAGATATTAATTTTTTAAATCATTTATGTATTCATGTTCTTACTGTCGACTAAAATATAACATAGATTGAAATAAATTAATTTCCAAGTAGAAGTTTATAACCCTAGCCATTACTTATATTTTTATCAATTTATGACTTGTATAGAGTATTTAGATTTTTCATACTTATATGATTTGTTATTTAACTTCTTATATAATTTTAATACCTTATAGTTTACACTAGAGTTAATTTGGAGAACCTCCATTTTAATTTGAACACTACTTTTTCTTTTTTCTTTTTTGGCTTAGGATTTTGGTTTAACTATATAAATTCCTATAACTGAATGATTATACTCCTAAACCTTGGATAGTTTATGTAACAATGATGTCACTTTCATGATGTCCTATGGAGTAAATAGCCTATATTTAAAAAGTTGTCAAAATATTTAGAATCCTTAAAATTGATTCTTTTTATAATAAAGTTATTAAATAAAATATAACCTTATTATTTACACATCCTCATAACATTAAATAATCCATTAACCTATTTTATAGTTTATGATCACAATCAATTGTGGATATTTTCAACTTTGATGAATCCTCATTATTACTAACTATCACAATACTATCTTCAACATAAACATCTACCAAACTTTAATGTGTTTTTCTAATAGCCTAAAATGCATCTCAAATCATGATTTACCTAATAAATAATTAAATATAACAAATTAGAGATCTTCCACAGAAAGTAACTCAATTTTTATAATTACATGCAATAACTATTATACATTTTCTAAAATGAATTTATGTGTTTCTTGCTAAGTGATGAATAGAAAAGATTAATATATTATCATTGTGTTAGGTGGAACACATTCTAAAGGAATATGCTGACATTAATCCATTTATATTGAGATGTGAGTTTCACAAGTGCATCATAAATATGAAAAGGGGGCCTAAGACCATTCAAGTTTACAATATCATAAAATTAAAATTGAAATTGGAATTAAAACTCAATAAATTGGTCACAGTATCTATAAACTTGAGATTGTCATTTATAGTTTATACTTTAAAATAAAACATGATTTTCAAATATATAAAATTTTAAAATAGAATGTCAATTACTCAATTATTTTTTCAACCATTGTTTCCCCTTCTTTCACAACCACTTTCTCAATCCCAACATTCTTTTTTCCATTTTTGCCCTTTAATATCCCTACCTTTTCAAGATCCATATCCACAACATTAATATGTTTAAAATATTATCTATCCTCTTTTTCAGCATTTATTATAGAAAGTAGACTTGGATTGACAACTATCTTCTATTTAAATAAGGCATCAGGATCACGTCCTTACTCCTTAATGATTTTTCATAGTGCATTGTTCTATTTATTCAGTAGAACAAGATCCTCATTAAATTGAGTGGTATATTGTAAAAATTTAATTGCATTTTTCAGACGTACATTGATGACCTTATCTTTTTTATTCAAGTTCTCATATATTTCTTGCATTTTAAAATGTAATGTAATTAGATGTGAACAAAATTAAGAATGGAATGAAATTTTACTAAAATGAATATATATTACCAATGTTTTTCCCTTCTCTAAATTTATAATCACAAAAAGATGTATTTCTCCCATTTATTTATATATGCCTAGGCTTTTGCATTCAAATTCTTCAACCTGTTAAGCATGATCATCAACACATTATCATTATAAGTATTAGCAATAGTAACTAAAACACATTTAGCTTTGGAAAATAAAGCATCAATCTTTGTGGTTCCTATTTTACTAATGCAAATAAATTTTATCACTTCAAGTGGTTTTTATAATGATCATTTATTTATTTTATTAGAGCCTTCATCCAAATCTCCCACACACAAATTTTTCATCACATGAATTAATCCCTCCCAAAGACTAGAAATAATACTATTTGCTTCTAAATTATTTAATGGAAAAAATGTAAGGGAATCATTATCTTTTAGAACATTCTTTATTGAGGTGGGATTGTTTGGTGAAGTGCTTGAAGGTTTTTTCTTAGCAGTCGCATGGACATGTGTTGTTTCTCATTGGATAAAATCATGTGGATTGAAAGTAGTTCTAATATCAATGGCACTATCAAACCCTAGATATTCATTATCAAGATCAATTTCTAGAAAATAAGTCAATCCCTGTATATTTGATAGACATCTAATAGAGAAAGAGGGGAATTGGGAACATTATATTTTCATTGATGTTATTTATTGTGATAATGTTAATGGAACAAACTTCCCCCTTCCGTGAAATACATTTAGGGGTGGATGCCATGGTATAATCTTCCTCACAAATAGAGAATGTCTTACAAAATGTAATTTATTTTAGAAAATAATTAAATTGAAAAAACAAAGTTATATGTAAAATTGAAATTAAAAATTTAGTTCTTGTATTTGGAGATAGTATATCCTCCAAGGTATGTGGCATATTGTGAGTGACAACCATAGGGGTATTTTGAGCTAGTACATTATGCAAACATTCATTCTAAAAAATAATAATCAAAATCCAAAAAACAAAAAAATAAAATATGCAATGTAAAATACCTTCCATAAAGGGTTGAGAAGACACATTAGATGTTACTATTTATTTTGGTGATGGTTGTTTCAAAATATTTGGTCATACATCATTTTGAATAAATTGGATTATTTCAAATAATGTGGACTTATACCCACTTAAGTGGAGTGGAGATTTTTTTTATTATTATTTTTTTTTTAAATTCTTATATTACAAATAAGTTAGACTATTTCAAACCATTTTAACATAGATCATTTTGAAAGAATTGGACTATTTTGAATAATTTAGACTTATACCCAATAAAGGGGAGTGGAGAATTTTTTTAATAAAAATAATTCTTATATATTATAAATAAATTGGATTGTTTCAAACTATTTGGTCATAGATCATTTTGAATAAATCGGGTTATTTCAAATAATGTGGACTTATGCCCACTAAAGTGGAGTGGAGAAAATTTTCTCCAAAAATAATTTTTTTATATTCCAAATAAATTGGATTATTTCAAAGCATTTGGGCATAGATCATTCTAAATAAATTAGGCTATTTTGAATAAGTTATACTTGTACCTACTAAAATGGAGTGAGGAATATTTTGTATAAAAATAAAATTTATATATTATAAATAAATTTTGGATATTTCAAACCATTTGAGTATAGATCATTTTGATTAAATTAGGCTATTTCAAATACTTTTGAATTATACCCACTAAAGTGGATTGTAGAATATTTTTTTTCATAAATATGGTTTTTATATTCCAAATAAATTAGATTATTTCAAACCATTTGGGACCAGATCATTTTGAATAGATTGGACTATTTCAAACTCATGGCACCCTTTTGGGCATTCAAACTGATCATTGATCTGCTCAAGAATCTTTCATTACTGGGACACATGGTACTATTTTACTAGACAAATTATGGATGAAAACATAATAAGAAATCCGTTGATCTATATAATAAAATAACATGAGAATTATTTATTGTTCATTGGGAATATCTTCAAGAGCAGGTGTCAATATACTAATGGATCAACTTGGGAAATTTTAAGATAAACTATGGAGTATCCACATGCAATGGGATTATATTTGAAACTTGGACATGATTCAATACCTTGAACAAATCTCCAAATATAAATCAAATTACACTCAATGAGATCAAAGTAATTCTAAATTAGAATCAATTAATTTGAAATAAATTGGATTACATTTGTAATAATTTAAAATTGATTTTTATTAAATTGATGATAATGTTTATTAATTTAATTATAGGTGTATATGGTAATGAATTATGAATTATAGGTGTATATGATAATGAATTATAAATATAATTGTTTATATCACAATATACTTTATTCTTTTTATATTGATAAAGATCACATGGATAATCTAAATAAAAATTTATTGTATTGAAGACATAGTATAACACATATTATGTTATGTTAAACTAGGTAAATAAAACATGTAAACAACATTTTAATGGATAAATATAACCAAATTCAAATCTACAAAACAATAAATGAAATCACACTTCCAAATCCTAAGCTGATGCAAGTCTATATTTTATTGTCTTATACAATTTCATATCCATGAATAAAAATTCAATTGTAATATGTTTAAATAAATAAAGATAATTAATATATTCTAGTGTATGATTTTATATAATTAGACATTATTAAAAAGGGGTTTCACCTATTTTTTGTCTTTTTATAGTTTATATAGGGGCACTCTTTTCTTCAACCTTTGGTTCTTTATTCACTAAAAGGTATTATATAATTTAGTAACTAAAAATTATCATTATCAATTGATTTGATATTTTTATTTTAAAAATGTGTCTTGTTGTAGAGTTTTACTTTTTGTTATTTTCATGGAGGCAACAACCTATAGACCTATGTCATGGGTTGTTGTGTTAGAGACACAAAGTTGTAGAGATATGTTATCCACTATTTTAATTGAGACATAAATAGATGAATAAATATTTTTTAAGTATTATAAATATTTTATAAATAAAATGTTATATAATTGAAAAAATATGCATGATCTTATCTTACCTTCTTTAACTTGCAATGTGTATTGTTAATTGATATGATTTTCTATTATTATTTTCTCTTCACTTGAATGCAATGTCAGTTTTGATAAACACAAAAATAATTCTAAGCTATTAGGTTTGAAAAATAAAACACATAAACTAAAATATTATTAAGATGTTATATTTGGAAAATGAATCATGATTATGAAATAAATTAAAAATGTTATGCACATGGTACTGATCAAAGTGGTTGTTTTTATATTGGTTTCTCTAAATTTGTCAAAAATATCTGAAAGTCAACATTAATAATTATTTTTTATCTAGTTTTTATAATTCAAGAGATATTTATTTGTAATTGTGTACAAGAATTCACAATCCAACTCTTATATATACACCTAGCTTTTCACATGTATCCAAATTATTGAAAGTATAGATAATTGTCTCCCAAAATAAGTTATCTATTTCATTTTCGAATGGCCTTCCATTTTGTGTGAACCAATCATTTAAAATGTTCATACATCTTTGTTGATGTCAAAATCTTCCTCTAATTCACTTTATTATGAACGGAAGATAAAATCTTGAATCTAAAAATTACTAGGATCTTGAGAAAACTCGATACCTATAATATGAGTCCAATTAAATCTATCACCATCCAAACCCCATAGTATGACACCCATTGTCTAAATGCAATGGAAATAACCAACACATAGATTTTTGAGAGGTCTAAATGCCAAAAAAATGTTTTAGTTTGTGGATGATGAATACATTGAAAGTCCCACCAATAACTTTATTAATCAATGCCTCAATAAATAGGTGAAGATGTTCTTACTTAAAAACTTCAATGAGATTCAAAAGATCAATAATTATCAAATAGATGTTCACATCAATAATGAACATTTCACTGAAATCTTTTAAAATAGATGGCCAAAGACATGGGGGCTTATAATGGTAGATGAGTATTTATGTATCTATCATAGAAAGTTGAACTCCATCACTATGTAGATAGTTTTTTAATATGCTTATTGAATATAGAGATAAAGCTTTCTAGCCTTTTTAATTTTTTGAAATACTTTCATTCAATACACATAAATTATAAAAACTTTTTTTTTATATTTTGTATAATGCTCTGTTACCTCTTTAGGTGTGATAATTTTGTCTAGTGGAAGTATTAAATCATGGTTTCTAAAATAATTTACAATTTTTTGATGATATTTTACTTTTTAGCAATCTTTTTTTGCAATCCACGTTGTTTTTCCCATGGGTTTTCAAGAAAGAATTGACATTTTTTCTAATAGATCTACAAATTTCATTTTTTTTCTCTGAAAGCCCTTAAATATTTCTAAGTATTGTTATACCAATCAGATTTGAATCTTGTTTATCTAAACCAGTTAAATTACCACTTTAAAATAAATTATATTCCTTATCAATAAAATCCCAAATGAGTTGTTCCATGAAAATAAGGCATTTTCTCTCTTTCAGTTGTTGTACTAAATAGTTTATTTATGTGAAGAAGTGTCTATCTTCTTCATGTATTTCTTCCATCATTTTTCCCGATTTAAAGATTATTCCAACATCTTAGTTGGATAAGGTCACATGAATATCTAACTTTTTATACAAATGAATTCTTATAAATTGGTTTTTTGACTTAATTATATTGGTTACATATTTTATGAATAATATGCAACAAATTACAAGTTTTCAAAAATATTTTTCTTTTAAGAGAATATTTATTTATCAATGATAGTTAATTGTATTCCTCCTCTAAAATAATTCTCTATTGTGTTGTAATTGTGTGTTGGTCATCTATAATTTTGAATTTTTTTGCATTTTTTTCATCATATCTTACAAGACTTATTTTTATTCAATAATACACTGAGGGTAACTTAGATAAAAAAAGAATTAACAAATCATCCTTAATTGAGACCTCATTATGTTTGTAAAATTATTGAATTATAGAATTTACCCCACTATTCAAACATTTTATTTTTATATTATCATCCCCAATTCATGAATCTCTACAAGAATGTTCAAGAATTAATTACTAGATAAAATATACCATTGAAAGAATTCACTGTGTCTGATTATAAGTTTCTATCAATAAAAATATATCAACTCTTATTTCAACTTATTTTTCTCCACTGGTGTGAGTAATTGGATAGCCTCTTTCAAACCTGCATAAAAATATTCTACCTACACTTGTCTTGTTTTATTAAAAAAATATTTGTCATGACTACAGGGTATCTTAAATAAATGTCTAAATGGTAGTAAGTAGCAGAAGCTTTTTCCCCTTGGCCACGTTTTTATTTAAACATTTTTTTGTATTTAATGACCAAATTATCTCTATCAACCCAAACATTTGAAGGTTTTCATGGACATTCAAATGAAACCTAAAGGTTTGATAAGAAAGAGAATATTTATTTATTGTCAATTTTATTTCACTAGGTGCAAATTTATTGAAATTAGTTGTAGCTCGATGGAGAATTCCCTCTTATTTTCTCTATACTTCTAGTTAGAATTTGAGGGCATATTCAAGTTCATCTTTATCATATAAAAGTATTAGTCCAATACAAGAATATTATTTTCTCGATGTAATGTTAAATAAGTATATATTTACATATATGTCTGGTGGCCTAAATAACTCAAAATATCAATCAACAAGAGGAATTTTATCACCCGTAGAAAATAGAAGATGGTGATGTGGATTTTATTTTAGTTTTGGTAGTTTAAATGGTACTATATCCAAATTATCTTGCAGTGAAGCCTTCTTCTGCCTTTTAAGAGTGGGAATTCCTTTCTCTCCCAAAGACATTCTACAAAGCAATTGAAATGATTTAAATATCAATGTTTTATAAAAATTTATGTTGCGTATTGCATTAGTTCATAATTTTTTTTGTGATTAAATAATGATTAATTGTATATCAATAAATGTGATTTCCAAACTACAATACAAAATACATATTAAATATTCATAATATATACATTAATTTTCACTTAAACTAATAATGTATGACCAAACCAAAATTAAATTATATGTTCACTAGCCAATATAATTTGATGGGAGAAGGAATCCACAAAAATTTGTTTCTAAGGAGAAAGATGAAGAGAAAGTATCTCTCTAATGTGTCGAAATTTCCATCAACAAATACCTTTAAGGTATTTCCTAAAATATTCCTTTCAATTGTGCACAAGAATGATTTTTTCTTAGAAGAGATCTCAAAAGAGATACCTTCAAAGTAATCATGATTGTATCACAAGTGTATTCTGAGGCGCTTCAAGGAATCTTAAAGTAGACACTTTGAAGGGTGGTGTCATACATTTAAAGGGATGTTAAATGTATCTCCAAGTAGATACATTAAACATGCACTCAAGTACAACTTTACTTCACCTTGAAATCACTATTGGGTGATAACTTCATAATTTGAAGGTACTTTTAATACTTGGGAGATCATGAAATGATGATAATAGGTTATATATAAGAGCACACATTATAGGTCCTCTTCCATACAGGCACTTTCCACCTCAATTCATTTTAGTAATTTTACCTATTATGTTAATATTTTTACATGTAAATAATTACCTTAATGTACAAGCAAAATTTTTTAGTACCTTTATGGTCCTTGTAATATCATTATGGTATCTCTTAGGAGATACCTTAAAGCTACCCATAAAGTTTTTACAAGGCCCTCGAAGGAATATCCTATTGGATAACTTGAGGTTAAACTTACCAAGTGTTATTGAGGTTTATAATATCTTCAATATATCTCCAAGAAGACACCTTCAAATTACCCATGAAGGAATCTCCTAGTGGATGTCAAGAGTTTGAACTTGCCCATTGTTATTAAGGTGTATAAGGGATTCAATGATTAAATAGTTGTTTTAATCAAATAAGGTATCTATCATCACATTGATTATTGGGAAAAAGGTCTCCTTAGAAAAAAAATGTTAAAAATGTTGATGATATTAAAGTCCCACTTAGAGGGTATTCCCCATAATTAGGTTATCTATAAAATTGAAATCATTAAGGTGATGAAATTATGTTAAATCCCATTGCATCAGGACAATAAAATTGGTGGTCACTGAGATGAAGGAGATTAAGATAGGTGCAATAAGCAAGTTAGTTGGAAATTGGTCCTATGAACTGGTTGTTTGAAAGATCTAATTGCACAAGAAAGTGAAACCGTTTGCAAAGATTCTTTGGGATTTGCCCTAAAATATTATTATCAGAGACATCCAAGTAAGAAATGCTATCATAGATATTGAAGCCATTGGGGAAACCTCATTCTAGAGTCATTCCAGAGAGAATAATTATCAACACTTTCTCATTATATTTATTCCATAACTAAATTCCCACAAAGTTCTAGATGAAGCAACCCTATGATGTTGTTCTCAAACCACCAAGTGAAGAGGGATTGATTTGGGTCTTTTAATTGTTTTTAGTCTCAATGAGGCATCAGACGTACAACTATTATAAACTTTGGGATGGGGGTGGCATAGTGTTACATAACTGACCCCACTAAAGATACCTCAAAAGACACTATAAAACCTAACATTCCCCTATATTAAGTTTTTCTCTCCATTCTATGTATGTTATTTTACCGGATTGTTCCTTTATCTCCTTTTCAGGCAAGTATAGACAATGATATTTTAGAATTCAAACTAACTTATTAAATGCCTTTCCAGAGTATTTTACTATGTAGGTTTTAGGACTTTGTTTTATTTGGAACTATTTTATTTTTGATTTTGTTTAGACATGAAGTTCAATGTATTGTTTGTCAGGGAAAGTGTTTGGACTTGTTTATCAGATATTTTGTTTCGAACCTCTTTTTAGGAAAATTTATGATTTGAGTTTTTTTCTAATTTTTTTTTTGAGAAATTTATGCTTTTGGGTTTCTATTCAGGACTTGTTCATCAGACATTTTATTCAAACGTTATTATGAAGGATATAGTTTTTTTGGGATTTTGGTATCAAAACTTTTTATTTGGAGGATGTATTCATATATTTTGTTCAAACATTGTTCTAAAGGATTTGGTCCTCAAGTATTTTTTTGGTTTTATGTTTAGAGCCTTTGGTTAATGACAATTATTAGATTGGACCCAACACAAAACCAAATTCCCAACTATCGATAGCTTACTAGACTTAGACAATAAATCCCATTAGACTTATAGGAAATCCCTCTAGACTTAGCCATGAGAACTTGTAAGACTTAGAAAAAAATGTAAAGATATTTCTTCCCCACCAACTAGACTAAGAAGGTTTAAATTGTGTACGTAAAATAATAATATGAATGTTGGGCATTAAAATTGTATAAACTAGAAATGAATGTAAAAGGATATGTTAATGACTTATGTCTATTGACCTATTCATTGATCATAATAAATTTATAATCTTTATTAATACTCTATGAACAAAGACCTAGCCATGGGCATACGAACTAAAAAGAATAAACTAGTATAAAGGAGTTTTCACAATCCAAGAAACTGATCAAACAAAATAAAATTAATAAAATTATGATTTCATGGATTCTTTTCAGGGAAACTATGGTTTTGAAAGAAAAGTCTCCCACCCCCATCAATAAATTCATAATGGGGGTACATATTGGTATGGACTTATTGAAAAGAATTTTCATTTACATGGAAAGCACTAGTGGGTGATATTTTGAAGGCTCTTATAATAACTTCAACATATTCATTTATAACAACTGATTTTGATCTCAATTTTTATTCTACAAATTAAATCTTTAGCTACCTATGAATCTATTACAAGTAAACAAGAGACTAATGAAAAATATTTTTTGATGATACACATAAAATATACTATTATCACACTAAGCAATGATAATGAAGTCATCATCTAAGAGTTTCAGAGGAGAACATACACCATCTCCATTATCCATCAAGGATGCAATAGACTTTATAGATAGGGTGTTTGACACAACTATCTTTGACAAAAGGTATGGTAAGTACTCAAAATTATGGGATGTAGTGGATGTTACCGACACATTTTCACATTAAGAATATATATCCTATATAAAGGACTGATTTGTTACAAACTTGATTGCTCTTAAGAGACAAAGAATACACTTTACAATGGCTAGGTTTGAGGTGATGCCCTAGATTGATTTACTATGCTATTTGTTCTTTGCTTGCAAAATTATAGAAGATGCATATTTTCACAAGATGGATCACCAAAAAATCATGGCCTACATCACTAGCCATGAATTTCAAATGTATTTATCTCTACCAATTCCAAATCTTATTTTTGATAAACATAGGTTAGTTTCATGGAACAATTAAAATATAATACATAGTTGACAAAGTGTTGAGCTCATGGATTCATCTCAAGGAAACTATCATTTTCAAAATAAACTCTCCCACCCCAATCCACAAATTCATAATTGAGGTAAGTATTGAGATTCCCTTAATCAATAGAATGTATGGCATGCCTAGCATCTAATTTTATCAATTTTGATTGGGTACCATTACTATATGTGATAATGAATAGCTATGTCACTTCTAGCCTAGGTGAAATCATCAGCTTCAATATGAGGTAACAAGTATTGTATAAGATCAAGAGTTGAAATCTATTGAGCCTATTTTACATGATGTTCTATTTATTACATGTAGTAATGGACATAGTCTACAAGTGCTTTCAAACCCTCACTATTAAACTTAGACATTATAAGGTAGTAGCATGATGTGAGTCACAAGTGCTTTCTTAAGATAGAGGAGAAGAGGACAAAGATTGAGGCTTTTACCTCCAATTCAACACCAATGTCTATAGTTATGACTTCTACTAAGGTTAATGCATCCATGTAGAGATCAGCTTAGCCTTAAGAGCAAATTTTATGCATGTAAATTTAATATAGTGGCATAAATTTTTTACTTGTATATATCTTATGATTCAAACTTAATGTAAAAGTTTCGAATATACTTTTTAAATATTCACATATTATATGATATTGTAAAGGTTGATTTTGATTCTTGATGAATGTTATTTAACTCTATGTATACATTAAATATAGTCTTGACACTATAGTTGGAATTGATGTTCTAGCTATGTCATGTAATCAATTTTTGCATGTACTTGGAGGATAAGGTAACCCATCTACAAGTCTCTTTCGACATATGTAACCCACATTTGTGAAAGGTCAAAACAATTTAGTATAGAAATAGAATAAATGTTCATTGTCATCAAATGTGTTTGTGTATTTTCTCTCAAGGCTTTCTTTAATTAGGATTAATATTTTTAGTTGTATGATTCAATAATTCTTAGTGTGAAAAAACTATGAGAAATTCTTTCTTGTTATGATTGATATGCTAGTTTTAGTTTTGCAATAGCTATTGAGTGATTATCAGATTATATTGATCATTAGAAAGTAAGTTGATTGTTTCATTATTCTAAGTATGTAGAGATCCTTTCATTGATATGATTTTTTATGCATGTTAAATAACTATCTCAAATACCTCCTAATCTGAGTCATAAGCTCCTTATTAAGGGTGTTAAATATTTTTTTCTACAAAGATCAACCTTTGACTGAGGTATTTAAGTTTTCCATATCAAAATTATCCTAGACTGCTTGATCATGTATGTCTATGTGTACGATAGCTGTTAGAAATAAACATTGGTTTTGAAAGTACTTGTCAACTTAGAATCCATCCTGAGAGGTGATTCATAAAGCCAAATAATGCTTCATTTATACCCTACTCTTCCCTCTTTTTTAAGTTTATTTCTGAGACCTAACCACTCTATATTATTTACCATTTAGCCACCAAATCACTTACATTTTATGTTTCTTTTTGAGACCATTAATTCATTCATAACCCTAGTTAACAACCTACATGATCTGCTTACTATTCCATCACCTAGTTCTTTAATCTGCATATCTATAACTCGTGTCTTAGAGTCAAGTTTTCCTCCATTGAGATCCTAAAATGTTAGAGGTTACCTCGTTATGAGCTAGTGTGCATAAAAATTGCATCAACATTCTTCACAAGAGTATACTTACCCTTCAAGGTGTTTCTTCAGAGATACCTTTCAAATAGGCACAATATTATATTTTCCTTCAAGGTATCTCTTGGGATCAACCTTTGGCATTGATCTTTGAGTTTCTTATATCAAACTTTTCTAAACTACTTGATTGTGTTGGTCTCTATGTGTGAAATAGCTACTCATAACAAGCATTGGTTTTTAAAACACTTATCCACTGAGAATCCATAATAAAAGCTAGATCTTAAGACCATAGATCCTTTCTTTTCTAGTGTACCATTCCTGCTATTTTGTAAACTTCCTAGAGTGAAACTTTATTAAGGAGATAATTTAAAGTCACCCACTAGGATACCTTCTTGTTACCCTTAAGGAGATTATTTCAAGTCACCTAATATGGTATTATAAGGCCCTTACAGGAATCGTCTAATAAATACTTCATGGTTTAACTTTCCCTCTATTATTTTCATATATAAAGGATTTAATGAGTAAATAGGTGTTTCAATTAAAGAAGGTATATAAGAATACATTGATTATTATGTATAAGGTATTATATAGATCATATCGATGGGTCAAGGTATCTTAATTCCAAGATTCAATTTGAAACCCATCAAAATTGTAGACCTCATTATATCTTCAAGAGAGAGTTGAATAAGGTAAGTCCTTAATTGTATTATTTTATATTGAATAATAAATACACTCAAGAGCATTGTCATATCTTCAAGGAGTAATAAGGCCCTTGAAAGGAATCTCCTAAGAGATACTTCTAATGATCTTGTGATACATTTAAGGGAATTTTTAAAGTGTCTCCTAGGAGACACCTTTAACATGCACATGAGTGGAAATTTCCATGACCCTGAGGGAACTACTGGATCATAACTTAGGGGAACTTATGATACTTTTGAGGTATCTCATAGGAGATACCTATAAAACAAGCATAAGAGTGGATTTATCATTTAAGGTATTTCTTAGGATATACATTCATGTTATCCATAAAGGTCTTAGGACTAATAAATGGAAAGCACCAAATAAAGATGGCACATCAGTTAAGATGGTTCAGCCTTAAGACCATACTTCCCTAGTTTCTTCATATATTCCTATTATTGGATTAGTCCCAATTAGTGCTGTTTTTAAACTACTAAGGTGGTAGAACTCACCCTAAGCCATATTTTTTCATTTTCCTCTTCTTCCATATTACAAATCCCTCTCCTCACTCCCAAGACAGATAAGGATTCTTATACCATTTACATCCATTATTCCAACTACTACTGATGTTCCCTCTATGATTGTCATAGTCCAAACCACGAAGAAGAAAAGGGCCACTAAGAAAAATTATATAGCACTACCCACTTCCCAAATTCATGTTTCTTCTACACAAATTACTTTACAAATGCATTGCATAAGTTCCTCCCAAGAGACTACTGCTACATCTTCAAGAAATGGTAAAAGGGGTAAGGAAATCATTACAATCTATCTAGTCCCATAATATGGAGGTATCGATTGGTCCAAGATCATTTTTCCCTCCCTTCCCAAGATAGTCCTCATAGGAGCAAAAGAGCAATAATGAGCAAAAAGTCTTGGGGTGGAGGATGTAGCTAAAGATTCATAGCGAATAGACACTACCTAGATAGTGATTCCCCCATGGGAAATTGAAATGAGAGTGAAGGATTCCTATATTTCCAATTTTAAAATTATAGATATACCATCAATAATAACCCTATTTGATAAGCCCTTAGGGATCATTCAAAGGGTTAGGAAGAGAAAACTAGAGGATGACCATGGAAGGGAAATTATTCTTTAAGAGAGACATGAGTTATATGCCTTGTTTAAAAGGTAGAATAGACAACTATGGAAATCCCCCTACATTAATGATCTTATGTCCATGTAATTAATCCCACAAAGATGTTATGGTATCATTTCATGAGGGGGCAGATATGGCAAGGCAAGAAATACAATAAAAAATAAAATAAACTAATAAAAAATATCATATCGTTCATATTCCATTACTAATTAAGGCTAAAGCACAAGAAGATAATTTAAAATTTTATAATGATCTAGATCCATTTGAAGTTATGAAGGACGAATTATCCCCTCATATATCTCAAATGTACCAAATATTTGATTCTTTAAAAGGAGATAAAAATAAATTAAAGTTATTGATCTTGTACACAACTAATAAGGCATACAACCATCTAGACTTGATGACACCATTAGAGGAATATAATGCCCTCAATATGGTGTTCATTGGAACATAGGAAGCTAGAGAATGGATGAATCCATCAGGGGTATTGATGCCTAAATATCAAGAGCATGAGGCACTGATTTTGCAAATTTTGGAAAATTTTAAATTATCCAAAACAAGAGATGCTACATGTAAGCTAATAAACATAATTAATTTTGATCAACTCATTTAAGAAGCATTCATAAAATTTAAGAAGATTTTATATGGATTAACACTAGAATATATTGAATCAGAATTGAGATTTGTAAGAGGGAAGGTAATTGAATTTGAGATTTTCAAGATCTACTTCAAAAATAAAAAGGTAGAACATGCAAAACTATTAGGGCAAGTTAGCATTATAAGGTAACAACATGATGTAATTCATTAGTGATTTCTTGAGATAGAGGTAATGAATAAAATGACTAAGATTGTTACCTCTAGTTCAACACCAACATGTACAGTTACAACTCTTACTAAGGTTAACATATCCATGTAGATGTCCACTCAGCCTTGAAGTCTAGTTTTGTGCATGAAAATTTAATATAGTGGCATAAATATTGTACTTGTACTTCTATTATGTTTCAAATTTATTGTAAAATTTTCCTATTTGTTCTGTTAGGATGCACACATCACATGATATTGTAAAGGTTGACTTTAATTCTTAATGAATGTAAGCAAACTCTATGTTAACATTACATACAATTTTGACACTATAGTTAGAACTAAGGTTCCAAAAATTCAATGTAATTAATTTTTATATGTACATGGAGGATGAGGTGACATAACACACATTTGTAAAAGGTTGAAAAGTTTCAATACAGAAGTAGAATAAATTTTGATTGTCAGTGAATGTGTTTATGTATTTTCTCTCCAAGCTCTATGTAATTAGGATTAATCTTCTTGGTTGCATTATTAAATAATTTTTAGTGTGAAATACCTATGATGAATTATTTATTTTTATTATTGATATGCTAGTTTTAAATGTGTAATAGCTCTTAAGTGATTAACAATTTATATTGATCATTGGTAAGTAAGTTGATTATTTCATTATTCTAAGTGTGTAGAGGTTTTTTCATTTATATAGTTGTTTATGTATGTGGAAAATTTGTCTCAAATACCTTCTTGGCCTTATTCATAATCTCTTGAGTAAGGCTATACAATAAATTCTCTAAAAGGAGCAACCTTTTACTAAGGCATTTGAGTTTTCTATATCAAAATTATCATAGATGTATTTTCTCTCCAAGCTCTATGTAATTAGGATTAATTTTCTTGGTTGCATTATTAAATAATTTTTAGTGTCCAATACCTATGATGAATTATTTATTGTTATTATTGATATGCTAGTTTTAAATATGTAATAGCTCTTAAGTGATTAACAATTTGTATTGATCATTGGTAAGTAAGTTGATTATTTCATTATTCTAAGTGTGTAGAGGTGTTTTCATTTATATAGTTGTTTATGTATGTGGAAAATTTGTCTCAAATGCCTTCTTGGTCTTATTCATAATATATTGAGTAAGGCTATACAACAAATTCTCTAAAAGGAGCAACCTTTTACTAAGGCATTTGAGTTTTCTATATCAAAATTATCATAGACTACATGACCATATATATCTATGTGTGTGTAACCACTGATAGAAACTTACATTGATTTTGAAAGTACCTATCCACTTAGAATCATTCCTAAGAGGTGATTTTTGAATCCATATAATCCTTCATTTATACCATACATTTCCCTCTTTTTTGTGTTTATTTCTAAAACCTACCAACTCTACATTAGCTAACATCCAGCCACCAAGTCACCTAGATTTTTATTTTATTTTAAATACCATTCACCCATTCATAATCATGGTTAACAACCTAAATTTCATGATTATTATTACATCACCTAGTTTTTAAAATTGCATACATAAAACTCATGCTTGGGAGTGGATTTTACCTCTACTGAGATATTAAAATGTTAGAGGGTACCTCATTATGAGCTGGTGTGCATAAAAACCACAACAACACTCTTCACAAGAGTATATTTACCCTTCAGTTTATCTCTTATGACATAGCTTTAAAAACGTCATAAGAGTGTGTTTCTCCTTCAAGGTATCTCATAATAACAACCTTTGGCCCAGATCTCTAAGTTTCGTATATCAAAATTTCCTAGACTGAATGACTATGTTTGTTTTTGTGTGTACAACAACTATTCACAACAAATATTGTTTCTAAAATAACTTGTCCATGGAGGATTTAACTTTAAAGAAAAATATTGAGACCATAGAGCCTTTCTTTTCTATCTTGCCCTTTCCCTTATTTTAGAAACTTCCCAAAGTGAAAATTATGAAGGAAATAATTTCAAGTCACCCATTAAGATACCTTCATGTTTACCTCAAGGAGATTATTTTAAGTCACCCATTAAGATACCTTCATGTTTATCGCAAGGAGACAATTTCAAGCCACCCATTTAGGTATTACAAGGCCCTTGATGGAATATCCTAGTAGATACCTAGAGGTTGAACTTACCCACCATTATTCTAGTGTATAAAAGATTTAATCAGTAAATAGGTGTTTCAATTAAAGAAGGTAGTTAAGAATTAATTTATTGTTGTGAATAAGGTCTTTCAAAGATCTAATCGAGGGGTCAAGGTGTCTTAGTTCCAAGATTCAATGTGAAACCCATCAAAACTATAGATCTCATATGATCATCAACAGAGACTTAAATAAGGTAAATATTTGTTTGAACCACTTTTTATTGAATAAGAAATACACTAAAGATCATTTTCATTCCTTCAATGGATTATAAGGCCCTTCAAAGGAATCTCATAGGAGATACTTTGAAGGGCACTGTTTTACATTGAAGGTTACATTGAAAGTGTCTCCTAGGAGACACCTTCAACATGCACATGAGTGGAATTTTCCTTGACCCTAGAGGCAATACTAGGTGATAACTTAAAGGACATTGTAATAATTTCAAGGTCTCTGCTAAGAGATACCTTTTAAACATGCATAATAGTGGATTTCTAGTTTAAGGTATCTCCTAGTAAATACCTTCAAGTTATCCATGAACGTATTATGGTTTATAAATGTAAATCACCAAGAATAGATGATACAATAAGTAATAAGGCTCAAATTTTAGACCCTACTACCCTAATTTCCTCATATGTTCTTATTTTTGGTTCAATCCTAGTTTGTGCTAAGTTGAGAATTCCCAAGGTGGTCAATGTCACCCTAACCCCTAATGTTTCATTATCCTCTTATTTCATAGTGTAAATCCCTCTCCTCACTCCTAAGATAGAGAAAGATTATTCTACCACTATTGTTTCATTCTCCCCCAAAGTGTCATCTACATCCATTGTTACCACTATTACTAATGTTCCCTCTAGCACTAACACAGTTTAAACCATTAAAAACAAAAAGGACACTAAGAAAGTTGAAACAACACTGGTGACTTCCCAACATCATATTCCTTAGACACATATTAGTTTTTCAAAGCCTTCCACAAGTTCCTCCCAAGATACTACTATTATATATTTCGGATAGGTCAAAAGGGGTAAGCAAGTCATTACAATCCATCAACTCCTATAATATCAAGGAGTGGACTAGTCCAAGATTATTTGTCTCTCTCTTCCTGAGACAGTCCTCAAATGAGAAAAATAGCAATAATTAGCACAAAATATTGAGGTCGAAGATGTAGTTAAAGATGCATCACAAATAGATCCTACCCAGATAGTGATTCCCCCATGGGAAATTAAACTGAGAAGAAAGTATTCCCAAAAGCCCAATTTCACAATTACAAAGCTAGCATCAATGAAAACCATCTTTGATAAGCCCTCATAGAGAATTCAAAGGGTTAAAAAGAGAAAACTAGAGGATGAAGCTAAAAGGGAAATCATTCTTAAAGATAGACATGACGTCCATGCCTTGTCTAAAAGGTAGAATATATAGTTAGGGTAGTCCCCATACATTGATGATTTTATGTCCTTGGCATGAAGCCCAAAAAGATATTATGATAGCACTACAGTTAGAAACTATAGTTAGAACTAATGTTCTATCTACACCATGTAATCAATTTTTTCATGTACATGGAGGATAAGGAAAGCCCTTCCTAAGTCTATTTAAACATATGTAACCCACACTTGTAAAGGGTCAAAAAATTTTAATATAGAAGTAAAATAAATTTTTATTGTCAAAAAATGTAAATTCATTATAAGGATGTCAATTTTTAATATGTAGTTCTCTTATGATTAGAACTTAAAGTAAAATTTGCCTATTTATTTTGTAAACAAGTACACATTACATGATATTTTAAAGGCTGACTTTAATTCTTGATGAATGTAAGCTAGCTCTATGTATACATTACATATGGTTTTGAAACTAAAATTAGAACTAAGGTTATAACTATGCCATGTAATCAATTTTTTCATGTACTTGAACGATGAGGTGACCCCTCCCCAAGAATATTTAAACATATGTACCACACATTTGTAAAAGGTCTTAAATTTTCAATACAAAAGCAAAATAAATTTTGATTGTCAGGAAATGTGTTTGTGTATTTTTACTCTAAGATAAGTGTAATTAAGATTAATATTTTTGGTCCTATGATTCAATAATTCTTACTATGAAATAACTATGAATAATTATTTCCTTTTATGATTGATATGCTAGTTTTAGATGTGTAATAGCTATTGTGTGACTAGCAAATTATATTGATCATTGGCAAGTAAGTTGATTGTTTCATTATTCTAAGTGTGTAGAGGTGATTTCATTGATATATTTCTTTGTGTATGTGAAACAAGTTTCTTAGATACCTCCTTGGTCTGAGTCATAATGTCCTGAGTAAGGGTATATAATAAATGATCTAAAAGGAGAAATCTTTGACTAAGGCCTTTGAGTTACCTATATCAAAATTATCTTAGACTACTTGACCATGCCTAGTTGTTTGTGTACAATACCTACCAGCAATAGACATTGGTTTTGAAATCACTTTTACACTTAGAATTTAACCTAAAAGTTGACTCTTGAAGCCATGGAATCCTTATTTGGAGTGGAGTTTACCTACAACTCATACTTTGGAGTGGAGTTTAACTCCATTAATATCCTAAAATATTATAGACTACCTTGTTATGAGTTAGTGTACATAAAAACCACATCATCACTATTCACAAGTGTAGAGTTCCCTTCAAGATATCTCCTAGGAGATACCTTTCAAAAAAGTATAAGATTTAATTTTTCCTTCAAGGTATTTCCTAGAAGTAACATTTGGCTATATCAAAAATTCCTAGATTACTTGACTATGTTTGTCTATGTGTGTGTAACAACTACTCGCAATAAACATTTATCCATAGAGGATCCAACTTAAAAGGTACATATTGAGACTGTAGATACTTTATTTTCCACTCTAACCTTCCCCTATTTTGGAAACATCCTAGAGCGAAACTTTCTCAAGGAGATAATTTTAATTCACCCATTAATAGACCTTCATGTTGCCCACAAGGAGATAATTTTAAGTCACCCATTAAGGTCTTACATGTACCTTGGAGGAATTTCCTAGTAGATACCTTGAGGTTGAACTTTCCCACCATTATTATGGTGTATAAAGGATTTAATGAGTAAATAGGTGTTTCAATTAAATAAGGTAGTTAACAATACATTGATTGTTATGTATAAGGTCATCTGTAGATCTTATCGAGGGGTCAAGGTGTCTTAATTCTAAGATTCAATGTGTAACCCATCAAAATTATAGAACTTATAAAATCATCAAGAGAGAGTTGAATAAGGTAATTCCTTGATTTCATCATTTTATATTGAACAAGAATTACACTCAAGAGCATTGACATATATTTAAGGAATTACAAAGCCCTTGAAAGGAATCCCCTAAGAGAGACTTCAAAGGATGTTTACATACATCTAAGGGAACATTGAATGTATATCCTAAGAGACACCTTCAACATGCACATGAGTGGAATTTTCCTTGACCCTAAAGGCACTACTGGGTGATAATTTAAAGGACCTTATAATGATTTCAAGGTATCTCCTACGAGATACCTTTCAAACATGCACAAGAGTGGATTTATCTTTCAAGGTATCTCTTAAGAAAATACATTCAAGTTATTCATGATGCTATTATGGTTGATAAAGGGAGAGCATCAAGCATAGATAACACAACAGTTAATAAGGCTCAACCATCAGAGCCTACTTCCCTAGTTTCTTCGTATGTTCCTATTTT
The DNA here is from genome assembly GCA_037957365.1 of Torreya grandis. Taxonomy (NCBI): domain Eukaryota; kingdom Viridiplantae; phylum Streptophyta; class Pinopsida; order Cupressales; family Taxaceae; genus Torreya; species Torreya grandis. The sequence goes on from JARHVA010006433.1 coordinate 752,764, forward strand.
TTATTATGTCCTAATTAGTGTTATTTTGAGAACACCCAAGGTGGTGGATGTCACCCCCACCATTGATGTTTCATTTTTATCTTCTTCCATATTCTAAATCCCTCTCCTCACTCCCAAGATATAGAAGGATTATTATACCACAATTATTTCATTCTCCCCCACAATGCCATCTACATCCATTATTCCAAATACTACTTATGTTCCCTCTTGGACTACCACAGTTTGAGCCACGAAGAAGAAAAAAGCTACTAAGAAAATTGGAACAGCATTGGCCACTTCCCAACTTCATGTTTCTTCTACACATAATAGTTTGCCAATGCCTTCGACAAGTTCTTCCCAAGAAACTACAATTACATATTTAGGAAAAGGTGAATGGGTTATTCAATTCATTATGCTCCATCTACTCCCCCAATATAGAGGTGTATATTGGTCCAAGATCATATAGCCCTCCCTTCTTGACATAGTCCCCATAAGAGAAAAAGAACTACAATAAAAAAAAAATATTGAGGTGGAGGCTACAGGGAAAGATGAACAATAAATAGACCTTACCCAACTAGTGATTCCCCCATGGATAGTTAAACTAAGATTAAATGCTTTCCAAATGCCTAATTTCAAATTTATAGATCTCCCATCAATAACAACCCTGTTTTATAAGCCCTTGAGGAGAATTTAAAAAGTTAGAAAGAGAAAATTTGAGGATGAAGCTAGAAGAGAAATTATTCAAGAAGAGAGACATGAGGTATATGCCTTATCTAAAAGGAATAATAGATGATAGGGGCAATCCCACTGTATTGAAAATTTTATGTCCCTAACATGAAGCCAATAAAGATGTTATGGTAGTATTGTATGAGGGGGCAAAGATGGAAAGGCAAGAGCTATAACAACAACAAGAACAAAGCAAGGAAAAACAATAAATTTTTCATATTCCAATAGGAATTGAAGATAAAGTGGAAGAAGCCACTTTAAAATGCTATAATGTTCTAGAGAAACTTGAAGCAATGAAGTATGAGTTATCCCCTCACATAGCTCAAATGGACCAATTGTTTAATTCTTTAAAGCGAGATGAAAATTAGTTAAGTTTATTGATCTTGTACATAACTGACAAGGCATACAACCATCTAGACTTGATGACACCATTAGAGGCATCTAATTCCATTAATTTGGTGCTCATTAGAACATAAGATGCAAGAGAATAGGTCATAGCAGTTGGGGCATTGATGGCCAAATTCCAAGAGCATGAGGTGTTGATTTTGCAAATATTGGACAATTTGAAACATCTAAGGCAAGGGATGTTTTAGGTAAGCTAATAAGCAAAATTAATTTTGATCAGCTCAATCAAAAGGCATCTGATAACTTTAAGTATAATTTACATGGGTTAACACTAGAAGATATTATAGTAGAATTGAGTTTTGCAAGAAGGAAGGTAGCTAAAGTTGAGATTTTCAAGATCAAATTCCAAAATACAAAGGTAGAAGATGCAAAATTATTAAATCAAGTTAACAGTGTACACTGACCCCCTTGCTATTAAACTTAGAAAGTATAAATTAGTAGCACAATGTGAATCATAACTACTTTCTTGAAATAGAGGCAAAGAATTAAAAAATTGAGGTTTTTACCTCTAATTCAACACCTATGTCTAAAGTTAGTACTCTTACTAAGGTTAATCCATCGATGTAGACATACAATCAGCCTTCAGGGATAGTTTTAATTGCTATAGTAGTGATGGTCTATAATTTTAATTTTCAATAAAATTAACACAGTAGAGACAAAGACTAACCGTTATGCAATATGTGTGTGTGTGTGTGTGTGAGAGAGAGACTATATATATATATATATATATATATATATATATGTATGTATGTATGTATGTATGTATGTATGTATGTATGTATGTATGTATGTATGTAACACACACACACACACACACACACAACTTTATGTTCAAGAATATCATGAAATAGAGGAGCATATAATATATGCTCTTATATATATATATATATATATACATATATATATATATATATATATATATATATATATATATGTATATATATGTATATGTATATATATGTATATGTATATATATGTATGTATATATATGTATGTATATATATGTATGTATGTATGTGTGTGTGTGTGTGTGTGTGTGTGTGTATGTGTGTGTATATGTATGTGTATATATATGTGTGTGTGTGTATATATATATATATATATATATATATATATATATATATATATATATATATAACTTTATGTTCAAGAATATCATGAAATAGAGGAGCATATATATATATATATATATATATATATATATATATATATATATATGCTCCTCTATTTCATGATATTCTTGAACATAAAGTTTAATTTAGTATGTAAATAAGAGAATCTTCAATTTACCAAATAATTTTTTTTTAAAAAAAACGTAAAGCTCTTGATTTGAATGGTATAAACTAAATGGACAACTTTCTAAGAATGTTAGATTGAGAATGCCAAACAAAATCTAGGGATATTACATTGAGAATCATATGGGTAGAGTAGTGGCCAAACAAAGTTGTATGTCTACTATTTTTAAAAAATTAAAGATAATAAAATTGTTTTAATTTTAAGAAAGATAAAAAAAATAAATATATGCTTTAAAAGAATTTGTGCTACATTCTAAATAAAAATAAAAATAGGAATTATAAAAACTAAAATTGAAATTTTATTAAGTGGAAAAGATGGGAGCACCTACTTCCCCAAAGGTGAATTACACTTTCAAGTCCTATTATTAAAAGGTACATTTTTTAGAATTTTTTATCCATTTATATTTTAAGAGTTAAAAACTTTAATTAACCTAAGACTAATTCATAACATAAGCTTTCACTAATTCTAAAAATATAAAATATAATATAATATAAATAATGATAACCAAGCACAAACATAATCTTCTTTTGGACTGCAAATTCTATTCTGGCTAAACATGTTATTCTTTTGTGCACAACATAGTTGATTCGACACAATGCTTTATCTTAAAAAATGATAAGTCTGAAATAATTTGAAGCTCAAATTACCAGAAAAGTGTGTAAGAGGCGTAGTTGTGTTTGGAAAATATTTGTGAGCAGCAATAAATTGATGCATCTATAAAGAACTACCATACACAAACACATGAAAATCGTGACCAATGTTTTGTCTTTTCGTATTGAAGAAGATCAATTCATATATCTACATTTTAAAATTGATCCATATATGTTACACTGCAGCACCGTAACTCCTTTTCGAATTGAGGCCCTCAAACTATTTAAAAGGGCAATTTGGGAGCCTCTTTTAACGTTTCTTAGTAATAACTCGTTAATTACTGAGAAGAAAGGGTGTTCAAGAGTGCAACTCTGGCAGAGATAAGAAATATGAATAGGTGGTTGATTTTGTGCTCAAGGAATGGAAGACCTGTCTCCAAATCACAGAGTGCCATGTTGTTGGGAGAAAGCTGAAATGGAAGCTCCAATTTGCAACTGGAGTTAATAAGATGGTTTAGATTTCCGACTACAATATCTGCCTCCTCTAACTCATGCAACGGTCCTGATGATGACGATGGCAGCCTCTTTCTCGTCTCAAATGCCTTCTTTAGCTTGCCTTGGAGATAAGTGACGCTTCTAAGAAGAGGAAGACCAGTCATCCACATTGCCGGCCTCTTGAAGGATAGAGCAGTCAAAAGTGCAGAGCACACCATGATGGTGATGGCCTTGACGTGGATGATGTTGATGGCCATGGCAGAAACTTGTACTCCTGCTCCTGTTTTTACCTCAAGGTTGAGTTTATATGCCATTCGCCCCAAAATATACATGCATTTCTCAAGCTTGGATTGAGTGTCCTTCCTCTTCCCTAGCCAACTGGCAAGGGAGTTGCGTGCTCTTTCAAGGGCATGGGCATTGGGATTAACTCCAAGGCCAAGGCCTCTAATGGCTACCTGCACACACATGTGCTGCTTCCTGATTTCTGAGATGCTATCCCTCAACACATTGCACACGTCAAGCAGATGGAGCATGTCATCCAGATGTTGGTTCATCCACTTGCGCCCTATGCCCTCAATGTCTATTTTTGTGTGTAACAAATTGGAATAGGCGTTGATCACCACCTCCAATGCTTGGCCAAGCCAATCTGCCCCAAAATATGAAGAACAACACTCTGCCTGCTGTTCCAATCTTTCCACCTTACCTGCAAGTTGGTCTTGAAAATCACTGAGGATTAGGTAACCCTGCAGTCTTGAAGGCATGCTCCTTGACCGCTTGTGCTTGCGAGGAGAGTGCAGGGCCACGGCGGCGACCATAGATGAGAGAAGAGACATAGATGGTACTGCAATGCTCTTGCTCATTGTGTTGTTTGAAGGATAAGCTACCTTCATGCCTGCCAATTAATGTGACTTATATAAATCATCATCATGATTGGGCACCCCAGCAAACACAGACAAGAAGCATCTAATTTTTCAAAATCAATATCATTTCAATGATGCATTATTTCTTGTCTCCTCCTATCCACGTGTTGTGCCTATAATATAATGACATGTAAGTCCCCAAGCCACTGATTAGCCACATGGTTTTCACCCACCACCGGAAACAGCTCCGAAACGCAACGGCTAAACATCATATGGCCAACCAATTTACAATACAAATTATGAATATTGAAAATATGCCTGAAATTGTTCCAGGTAAACGTGCAACGGAAACACAATTCTATGCATGTTCACTGTCACCGTCACCCACCAAAGCATTTATATTTTATCAGACCACGTGTGAATGAGGTGTTTGGAAGTAAAAAACGCATGTTTTAGGATGCAAGAAGAGTATATCTTTTTGCTTGTTCGCAGCAGAAGCATTTTTAAATATCCATGTCTGATTTGAAATTTCTTAAAACTAGCCAAGCAAAGGCATAAAAGGTAGTGCAATGTTGTTGTTGGCTATTTAAAAAATGTATGCGACTCATCATGATGGAAAACACAAAGAAAGAAACCCGGCCAGAAGCATCAAATTTACGAAAAGCATCGCCCCCCACCCGTGCGGGTGTTTTCTGGCCCCTACTAAACCCCATGAGGCCAACCAATTTACATTATAAATAATGAAAATTAAAATTTTCCCAATCTTTAAGAATTGCTCCCAGAAAACGTGTAAGTGAAACGCAAATTCAGGTGCACCCACCAAAACATTTATATTTATCAGGCTCTGTCTCTTCTTTCAACAACGAAACAATAATTTTTATAAAATTGTCTCCCTGTAGGTGTCGATGATTTGTTCTTAACCAACTGTTTTGGATGTAAAATGCTATAACAATTTATTACTGGGTGGTTAAGGATGGACTTAAAAGTCTACGGTTGACAGAGGAAGGCCCCTAATAACAAACTCAAATTTTGTTGACTTTGCAATGTTTGATGCTGTGGATTAGAGCTTAATGAAAGGAGAAGACAATATATTTGTTTCACACTCCCATTCACTTAATCCATGAGAGGTTTCTCGCAAGCAAACACATATGAATGGATTTATAGAGTTTCGAAATGATATGATCGACACATCTTCATAGAAGGATTGTTAATTTTAGGACAGATTGTCACTATCAGAATAATTTAATTTTGGTCACAGTTTAATTACAATTACCTGGGCAGATCACGATGATCATCTTCTTAGGTTTTCTTATACACTATTTTTGAACCAATTTACGAACATGTCTAGCTTCTATCGGTTTTTAGGTGAGTCAAAAATCAAGTACGAGCCTATAAAGCCATGTGCCATTTACAATCGCTCTAAGTACTTTCATTCATTTTGCACATAGCAAGATCTTTATTTAATTTATAATTATATTTATCATAAATCTGCCCTGTGCTTCTTTTCATTTATTAGTGTATTTTTACTTATCATAATTTATCTTGTGTATTTATTAATCAAAATATTTTTATTGACTGTATCCTTTCGATTATATATATATATGGGGTAATGTTAGTAGAATTAGATGAAATTCTTTGATTAATAAGATGGAGTTCATGTTGTTATTAGAGTTCTGTTTATATAGATTATTTAAAGATGGATTTGTATGATTACTAAATTAAAGTAATGTGATTACTGTGGTGGAATTAGGTTGTCTACATTAGCTCTTATTTGAAAGGATGTTGTGTCTAAACAAAGCATTGACGTTAGTTGCAATTTTTGTTTCCCCTAGATGTGTACATAACATGGTGGAGTAGAATCAGTGAGGCTAATTGTCCTAAATTAGATATAAAGGATTCTAAGGAAGCACATTCAAGGGATTTTGAGGGCCCAACCTCGGAGAGTGAAATGGTGGATGATGAGAGGAGAAATAAATATGATAGATTTTGGTGGGGCCACAGTTGGAGGAGACAAAGGTGGAGTGGTAGAAAAGGATATAAGAGGTGACACAGGAGACGAAGGTGCATAAATAAGAGGCAAAGATGTGGCTATGGATCTGTAAGGTGATGGAGGTGGAGTTGGGTCTTAGGTACCACTAACATTGATAGTTCTAGGAGGGTAAGGTGTAGCGTCATCACTTGAGTCGAGATAAGTGAAGGACGAGGAGCATATTATAGAGAATATGGTGACAGATCCCATCTCAATAGATATAATTATTCGTGATGATGGAGGAGGTTGAGAGGAGGGTGTCTAACCACCAAATGAAGCTACTTACTTGGGATGGAAATATCACTTAGCTACATGTCAAAGAAGAGTCGATGAGGGTAGAACTAGAGATGGCAAAGTTGAGCTAATACGTCCAATCACTTGAAAGACATGCTGATATGACATGGTTGACAACGGAGGTTCATTGGATGAGGGTAGATTAAGTGGACACACAAATATTATATATCAATAGAGACATGTTTCATTCACTTCTTACATCGTAAGGTTGAGGACAAAAAGGGAAGCATTGTATTATTGAGTATTATATGAATAGGTTATATAGACAGAGTAGAGATCAAGTTGTTTTTAATATAATACAAGTGGACTAGTAAGGGGATCATTGACGACATCAAGTATTTCAGTGGGAACTACTCTTAGGAGAGACCTACCACTAGTGATCATATATGTCGAGTGTCGCAACAAGCATTGATAGATGTGATTAATAATTTTGTGTATATGATGATATGGATGTTATAAATGTACATATACATTTATATATGAAGTGATTCATTTGTATTTTGGGATTTCTCATGTGTATCATGTGTTTTAATTGTTATGTGATAATGTTTGATAGATGTTGACGGATGCTATGATGTGATGATTAGCATGTCACTTTTGCTTTATTCATGTATGATGCACTCTTAGTCATTGATGTATTTATGAATGACTGTTTACATATGTATATCTAAGATCATACTTCCTTTATTGTCCATTCATTATATACTTCATTTTCATGATACTCTAGAGCAAATGTTTTAATTTAGCATGTAAATAAGGAAAGCCTCAACTTAGAAAATTGAGTTATAAAACAAATAAATCCAGAAATTTAAACTTAATAATTTGAACCACATCAACTCAATATATAATGTTCTAAAAATGTTAATGATGATGCACAACAATGTTTAAGAATAACACATTGAGAATGGTATGGGTAGAGGAGTGGCCAAAACAAAGTTGAATGTCTATTATTTAAAAAGACTTAAACATAATAAAGTTGTTTTAATTTTAAGGAAGATGGAAAAAACAGATATATAGTTTAAGGAATCTTGTGGTACATTTAAATAACAATAAAAATATAAATTACAAAAATATAGAGTGATATGTTTATAAATGGAAAAGATGGAAGCACCTACTTCCTCAAGGTTAAATGTACATGGAAATCCAAATGTAACAAATGAGTTCTCATGACTCTTTCTTATATAAAATTGATATTGTTAAAATGTACAAATTTTAAACATTTTTTCCATTTATATAGTCTATTAAAAATCTTAATTAATGTAAGACTAACTCATAACCTAACATTTTTTTAGTGATTTTAAGCTCACAAAACATAATATAATATAAACAAGGATAATTAATTGCACACCCATAAACTTATTGACCACATCAGTGGTTTTGATGGAAACTTGTATTCTGGGTAAACATATATTATTATTTTGTGAACTATCTGGTAGATTTGACCAAATCTCTACTTAAAAATAAATGTTTTATGTTAACAAATGCTCACATCAGTGTTTTTGATGGAAACTTGTATTCTGGGTAAACATATATTATTATTTTGTGAACTATCTGGTAGATTTGACCAAATCTCTACTTAAAAATAAATGTTTTATGTTAACAAATGCTAGGTTAGATAATTTGAAGTTCAAATTACCAAAAAAACATGTAAAAGTGGTAGCTGGTTGGGAACATTATGTGTTAGAAGCAATACATTGATGCATCTATAAACAACCACCATACACAAACACATGAAAATCATGACCAATGTTGGGTCTTTTCGTATTGAAGAAGATAAATTCAAATATCTACACTTTTAAAATTGATCCATATATGTTACACTACAGCACCAATTTTGTTTTCAGAATCGAGGCTCTCAAACTATTTAAAAGGGTAATTTGGAAGCCTCTTTTAGCATTTCTTACTAATAACTCGCTAATTACTCACAAGAAATGGTGTTCAAGAGTGCAACTCTACTAGAGATAAGAAACATGAATAGCTGATTGATTTTATGCTCAAAGAAGAGAAGAGTTATCTCCAAATCGTAGAGTGCCATGTTGGTGGGAGAGAGATGAAGCGGAAGCTGCAATTTGTAATTGTAATGAAGAAGATGGTTGAGATTTCTGAGTACAATATCTGCCTCCTCTAACTCATGCAACGGTCCTGATGATGATGATTGCAGCCTCTTTCTCATCACAAATATCTTCTTTATCTTGCCTTGGAGAGAAGTGAAACTTCTAAGAAGAGGAAGACCAGGCATCCTCATTGCCGACCTCTTGAAGGAAAGAGCAGTCAAAAGTGCAGATCCCACTATGATGGTGATGAACTTGACGTGGTTGATGTTGATGGCCATAGCAGAAACTTGTACTGCTGCTCCTATTTTTCCTCAAAGTTTATCTTATATGCCATTCACCATAAAATAGACATGTATTTCTCAAGCTTGGATTGAGTGTCCTTCCTCTTCCCTAGCCAACTGGAAAGGGAGTTGCATGTTATTTCAAGGGCATGGGCATTGAGATTAACTCCAAGGCCAAGGCCTCTGATGGCTACCTATACACACATGTGCTAATTCTTGATTTTTTAGATGCTATCCCTCAACACATTACACACATCATTAAGATGTTGGTTCATCCACTTGCACCCCATGCCTTCAATATCTATTTTTATATGTGGCAAATTACAATAGGCATTGAACACCACCTCCAATGCTTGGCCAAGCCAATCTTCCCAAAAATATGGATAAATCTTTGCCTACTATTCAAATCTTTCCACCTCACTTGCAATTTTGTCTTGAAAATCACTGAGGATTAGGTAACCCTGCAGTCTTGAAGGCAAGCTCCTTGATTGTTTGTGCTTGTGAGGAGAGTGCAGGGCCATGACTGCGACCATAGATCAAAGAAAAGACATAGACGGTACTAAAATGCTCTTGCTCATTGTGTTGTTTGATAGATATTTTACCTTTATCCCTCCCAATTAATATGATTTATATAACTCATCATTATTATGGGGCACCCCAGCAGACACAGACCAGAAGCATATTTATTTTTAAAATCAATATCATTTCAATGATGCATTATCTCATCTCCTCCTATCCTTGTGTTTTAGCCTATAATATAATGACATGTATGTCCCCCACCCCATGATAAGTCACATGGTTTCCACCCCCCACCAGAAACATCTCCGAAACGCAATGGCTAAACAACATATGGCCAACCAATTTACCATACAAATTATGAATATTAAAAATATGCATGAAATTGTTCTAGGTAAACGTGCAATGAAAACATAATTATATCCATGGTCATTGTCACTCTCACCCACCAAAGCATTCATATTTATCAGAACACGTGTGAATGAGGTGTTTGGAACTAAAAAACCATGTTTTAGGATGCAAGACTAGTATATCTTTTTTGCTTGTCCGCAACAAAAGAATTTTTAAATATACATGTCTGGTTTGAAATTTCTTCAAAACAACCAATCAAAGGAATAAAATTTAGTGCAATGTTGTTATTGTCTATTAAAAAAATGTATGCATCTCATCATGATGGGGTACCCTAGGAAAACACAAAGAAAGAATCTCAGACAGAAGCATCATGTTTATGAAAAGCATCATCCCCCACTCGTGTGGGTGTTTTCCGGCACCTACTAAATGCCATGAGGCCAACAAATTTACATTATAACTAATGAAAATTAAAATTTTATAATAGGAATCACCTACAATTTTCCCAATCTTTAACAATTTCTCTGAGAAAATGTGCAAGTGAAACACAATTTAGGCTCACCCACCAAAGCATCTATATTTATCAAGCTTCATCCCTCCTTTCATCAACAAAATAACATTATTTCTAAAATTGTCTCCCTGTAGGTGTTGATGATTTGTTATTATCACTCAGTGGTTAAGGATGGTCTTAAAAGTGTGCGGCTGACAGAGGCAGGCCTCTAATAACAAACTCAAATTTTGTTCTCTTTCCAATGTTTGATGGTGTAAATTAGATCTTAATGAAAGGAGAAGAAAACATATTTGTTTCACTTTCCCATTCACTTAATCTATGAGATTTTTCTCTCAAGCAAGCACATATGAATGTATTTATGAGGCAGGGGAATCATTTATTGTTAAATATTTTTTTTCCGTCAGCTAATGCTACGTGAAGGGGTTTAAGGAGTTATATTTTAAAATTTGTATTTTGTTTTGTTTTAGGACAACTAGCCTCCTAACCGTAGCTCATATAATGAGCAACATAATGAAAGAAATAAAAAAGGCAAACTAGGCGGCAGTTTTTGAACTCAAAAACTTGTAGGTGGAGGAATTTATGAAGGGTTTTGAACATTGCAATAGCTTTAGGCAAGATTTTTAGGGGAAACTTCGAGATTTTTGGTAGTTTTTGAAGAGAATAATAGAGAACACAAAAGAGAAGATAAAACAGAATAGAACAGTGGCAAGAAGGAAGGTCTAGAACATGATAGAGCAAAGCAAGAAGGAAGGTTCAAAATAGCAACAAGAATAAATAGACAAGAGATAAAGAGGGAGCAGAAAAAGGCAGCTAAAGAGAAGGATATAGAGGACATTAGTATACATATAGCATACAAGGAGGAAGTGAGATAACAGAGGGAGCTCTATTCTGCAAATATTTTTGCAACTATATGTAAAAGACAGTAAACCACTATGTTTTGAGTATAATAAAATACTATTGTCTTAGTCGTTGTTGTCTTTTTATTTGTGATTGGGGGTGTTTAATGTGTAGAAATTTATATTTTGAAAGTTAAAATTTTGATTTTCAAGTTTACAATCCTTTAGGTTGCTAGAAATTCTAGACAGTCACATATAGCCAGTTTTATAGGTACCTATAGCAACAGTCAAGCTAAATAGTCACCTACAGCTATTGGTACAGGTACCCATAGCAACATACAACCATTGTTGCAGGTACATGTAGCAACATACTACCATTTCTGTAGGTACCTGTAGCAACAGTCTATTTTTGATAGTAACTTAGTATTATGTCTCCGCAGTTGTTTTTTATGCCTCTAAAGTCGTTTATAGGACCTACACCATGTGTGTAGACCTCTATAAAGGTTGTGTGAGGTTGCTTACAGTAACACAACACCTCTTTTTCCACCTATTTGCTCATTTTAGTGGGTTTTTAGGCACCTACAAGGGGGTGGGTGCCATCAATTTATAGAGTTTTGAATTGACATTGTCGACACATTCTCATTGTAGGATTGTTAATTTTAGGAAAGATGGTCACTATAAGAATAATTTAATTTTGGTAACAGTTTAATTAAAATTACTTCCACAGATCACAATGATCATCTTTTTATAATTTTTTATACACTATTTTAAAACTAATTTACCAACATTTCTAGCTTCTATCGGTGTTTAGGTGAGTCAAAATTCAAGTATGAGCCTATAAAGCCTTGTGTAAAATTACAATCACTCTATGTACTTTCACTCATTTTGCACATAGGAAGATCTTTATTTAATTTATAATTATATTTATCCTAAATCTTCCCTTTGCATTTTTTTATTTATTAGTCTGTTTTTACTTATTATAATTTATCTTGTGTATTTATTAATCAAAATATTTTGATGAACTTTATCCTTTCAAATATACATAAATACTTGTAAGATAATGTTAGTAGAATTAGATGAAATTATTTGATTAATAGGATGGAGGTCATGTTGTTATTAGAATGATGTTTATATAGATTATTTAATGATGGATTGGTATGATCATTAAATTAAATTAATGTGATTAGTATGGTGCAATTAGGGTGTCTACAGTAGCTCTTATTTGAAAGGATATAGTGTCTAAACGAAGCATTGGTGTTAGTTTCAATTTTTGTTTTACCTAGATGTATACATAACATGGTAGAATAGAATTAGCAAGTGAGGCTAATTGTCCTAGATCAGATATAGAAGATTCTAAGGAAGCACATTCAAGGGATTTTGAAGGCCCAACCTCGGAGAGTGAATGGTGGATGATGAGAGGAGAAATAAATATGATATATTTTTGTGGGGCCACAGCTGGAGGAGACAAAGGTGCAGTGGTAGAAAAGGATATAAGAGGTGACAGAGGAGATGAAGGTGCAGAAATAAGAGGCAAAGATTTGGCTATGGATCTGTGAGGTGATGGCAGTGGAGTTGGGTCTTAGGTACCACTAACATTGATAGTTCTTGGAGGGGAACATGTAGTGTCATCACTTGAGTCGAGACAGGTGAAGGATGAGGAGCATATTAAACAAAATATGGTAAAAGATCCCATCTCAATAGATATAATTATTCATGATGATGGAGGACGTTGAGAAGAGGGTGTCTGCCCACAAAACAAAGCTAGTTACTTGGGATGCAAATATTACTTAGCTACAAGTCTAGGTGGAATGGATGAGGGTAGAGCTAGAGATGGCAGAGTTGAGCTAGTAGGTCCAATCACTTGGAAGAGATGCTGATATAACATGATTGACAATGGGGGTTCATTACATGAGGGTAAAGTAAGTAGACACATACATATTATAGATCGATACAGACATGGCTCATGCACTTCTTACACCATAAGGTTTAGGATATGTTTATTTAGATTCATTAAGGGCCAAAAGGGAAGCATTGTATCATTGAGTATTATATGACTAGGTTATACAGACAAAGTAGAGATCAGGTTATTTTTTATATCATACGAGTGGACGAGTAAGGGGTTCATTGATGAGATCAACTAATTCGGTTGGAACTACTGTTAGGAGAGACCTACCACTAGTGAACCTATATGTCAAGAGTAGCGACAAGCGCTAACACATTGTGATTAATAATTTTGTGTATATGATGAGATGGTCGTGATAAATATGCATATACATTTATATACGTAATGATTCATTTGGATTTTGAGCTTTCTCATGTGTATCATGTGTTTAAATTGTTATGTGATAATGTTTAATGGATGTTGATGGATGTTATGATGTGAGGATTAACATGTCACTTCTGCTTTATTCTTGTATGATGCACACATAATCATTGGTGTATTTTTGGTTGTTACCATCCATCTCGTTTTTGTAATCTACTATATGGCTGAAGTAGCTTGATGTTGCAATATATGGCCGTGTGACTACAGAATTTTAAGCATGTAAATACTTCTGAATTTTTTTTCACGTCAACACGTGTGCCCGATAAGTGTTCCCAGCATTCATGATAGTGGAGGTCTTGTAAGCATGACCGACCAATGTTACTTCAAACTCGCAATCCTTTTCTGCACCCTCAAAACTCCCCTCTTCTAACTTCAGCGACAATGGACTTCCCAGTGAGAATTGGGGGAGAATGTCTATTACGGTAACATGTTGACAACTATGGACAAATCTATCCTGCGCACATTTAAAAAAATCTCAATATTAAAGATACAACTTACTCGAGGTAAACAATGTCTATTTTGATATTCATCCACGCAATTTCTTTTGGTAACAAAGCCACTGCGGAATTATATATTCTAAATCTCTCCAAATGTAATAACTGTTAAAAAGATTTGCCAATAACCAATATATTAAAGCAGCTAAGCAGAGTCAAGTCGGTTAACTGGCCCAAATTGTTGAGCGAAGATGGTAAACCGATTCACCGCTGCCTCCCTATATATACTTGTTCCAAATTTTCCAGCTGTTCTAGATTCTCAGGGAATTGTTCCACGCTAGTATCCAATAAATTTAAGTACCTTAAAGACTTCTGAAATACGGTTCCCATTGGCAATGCTTCAACAAACGACAACCTTCAAAGTCAAGGTACTCAAGTTTGGAGAATTTTCCCAAATCCAGGAGAACGAGCTTAATGCAGTCTGGCAATCCTAAATGTTGAAGTTGCAATAATTCAGTAAAAGAACGTGTCCACAGTTTCAGATCACTACAGCCAGATAGATCTAGATGTCTGCGGTTTCTTAATTGAGATGAAAATCAAAAATTTCTTAGTCATAAATAGGTTTATTGTGTTTACATTGGACCCAATTGCCTTTATGATTGGACCCTATACCCTAACCCTTTTACCCTAAGCCCTAAATATTAAACCATAAATTTTAAATCACAAACCCTAAACTCTAAAACAATTGTTTTAGACCTAATTAATATTCTTTAGAGTAATACTTATGTTCATAGAACTCAATTCGGCCAAAATCACATCACTTATTATCTCAATTGACTACTTGGCTCAATCTATGATGATGTTAGGGCTAATTGAGCTCAAGTCGCATTTTGTAGTCATAAAAAGGTTTAATGAGATAAAATCCCCCTAATTACCTAAGCCATTAGACTCTAAATGCTTATCCATAAGCATATGTCCTAAACAATAAGCATATGCACTAAGAATAACATTATCCTAAAATTAATATGGTAGGTTTGGAAACCTCATCCAAATCAGTTTTTTGTTAAAATTTTCATTATGAAGAATAAAACCATGATCCCATGGCTTGACCACCACTATGTGATGACTCTAATCCCAAACATAATAATTGAAAACAACATTTTTGTCTTCAACAGGATAAAAAATCACAATAAAAAACATTTTGCATTGGGATGAATTTTAATCTAACCATGTATTAAAGCTTATCAATACCTTGCTATCCATACATGCATATATGGAATGCTAAACCGGAGTCCTATAAATCTGTAGATCATTCCTCTAGAGGAAAATAATTATTCCCTCTCTAGGGGTTTTCTTCATCAAGAATTAAGGGTTTATACTCCCCTTTCCGTGAATCAAAATGAGAATATTAAGGTTACCATGTTTCCCATGCATTCACCCCTATTCTATTTTATTTATTTTATCCTCCTTTTTCTATCTGGCATCCACCCTCTTCAAAAAACATAGATCCAATCTTTGTCATAAATATTCATTTAGAAATATTTGGTCCTTCGCTTATTCTATCTAGATCTAATAAAACCCAATGAGTATTTTGTGTTCCTATATATTTCTTAGCCCATATATAAAGTATAGGAGACCTGACCAATGCCACATTTTATTATTGTTAGCAATGGTCATTCTATTCATTATGCATCAATTGGACCTAGTTAAAGGGGCCTGAAGATACTTCTACAACACTACCAACAACCATTGTTAAGTTCCTAACTTTGGAAAAAACACTAGCCTCACTCCTTGTTGTTGTAACTTTCAATTATATTTTTTGAAATTCTATTATAATAGGAATTAATTTTATTTTTAATGAACTATTAGGTTGACTTCCTTATGCTAGAGGATTTTTTTATTGTCCATTTTTACCTATTAAATGAAATGAATATGGAGTTTAGAACCTCATTTGGTCATGGGGTAAGAGCATTATTATTTTCAATATATGGTTTTTGTCCTTTTACCCACACACTGAGGTTTTTAATGTCAGACTGATTTGGGTGAGGATTCCTTATTTACCTTCATATTTTTGGATAGATTTTAGTTTCAAAACCAAAGGTAATTCATTTGGCAGGTTTTTATTTATCTACTCCAAATCTCACTATCATACTATTGTTGGTCAGATTTTGGTTAATTTGTATGTTTTCAAAGATCTTCTTAAGTATGTTTAATTGAAAGTTCAGGATCGAGTATGTAAGAAATATTTCAATTATTAAAGTTTCTCTTTTAAGTGTATAAATTGATTTTAAACAAGCATCTTGGCCACTTATTTTAACATATCTAAGCATAAGAAAAGCGTATACTAGTGGAAGGTTGCCCTCCCTATTTATTCTCTTTTTGTAAAAGATAGAGAAAGCATGGATTATGAGAGTAATTTAGAAATCCAAAGGATGATGAGGATTTAACCCAAGTAAATCCTAGGATAACACACCTACTCTTAATGAAAATAGAGTTTCACCAAAATAAATAGCTAGTATATCTCTAGATTCAAGAAGAGATCATTTGTTCAGACATCAATGAATGACTTGAATTTAGTGGATTCATTTGAAATATCCTTTCCAATCTCCCCTGTGTAGGGAAGACAATGGACTATTATGGGCAAATAAAATAATAAAGGTAGAGGTAAATTAGAACCTCTTAACATGACCCTCTAATCAAGTAATAAAAGTGAATTATCAGGGTTTTAGTTATACCTTTTGTGCCAACTTTTTATTGTGTTGTATTATTTTAATATTGTTTGAAAATGCAGATTGATAGGCCTCTTATTTTGGATTCATGTTCTTGGTTAGGATATTGATTCAAAAAACCCTTTTGTTTACCAATAATAATAAAATGGAAAATCAGCCACACATATTATTGTAATATTATACATCCAATACATTATGATATATTATATAGTATTATATATATAATACATATTATAGTATATGTCTGTATATAATATAATATAATATAATATAATATAATATAATATAATATAATATAATATAATATGATATGATATAATATAATATATATTAATGCGTCTATGTGTGTGTACACTTAAATTTCATATTTAATTTCATTTAGAACTACATATTATTTATTATATATATATATTAATATATTATATACAAACATATAATATATTTATTAAATTTTAATTTTTTTTAATATTTATAATCTGATATTATAATATACATACATACATAATGGCATTAAAAAAATTAAATACTCACATACAAGCATTTTCCTTTAGCATGTATGTGCTTAAGAGGCCAACTATCACTTTCACAGCTACACATTTTAAGTTGTGTAACCTTAGATTAAAATACACATTATCTCATTCAATTTATTAAAATTTTTTACCTCATTTCCATGCACTTGAATCAACATCTATAACAAATATAGATGAATAACTTGTCTTATGTAAATCAACAGGGCACATTTCTTTATGTGAGATTATGAAGCTGTTAGAATGAGGGCTCCAATATTCATCTATTTCAAGTGATGTATGATTGTTAATTTATAATATTTTTCTTTATAAAACCTCAATTTATCAAAACATAAAATCATGTCTCTTTTAAATTAACTTTATCCTCTATAACAACTGCAAGAACTACATATTCTAATAAAATTATTCTAAAGCACCCACTACATAAAATTGGGAGCCGTTTTTATGATAACACTCCTTAAATCTATATTAAAATTAGTTATCAAAATAAACTATCTTTCCACAAAGAAAAACTTAATCTATTTACAACAAGTAAGATCCCACTTCAAATAAAAGAGAAAGACTATCTCAATGAAATAAGAAACTCCACACATGGAAAAATGAAGGAAAAAATAAGCTAGGTATTTAAATGCTTTCTTAATATGAAATTATTCATTGTTATTATTGAAAAATGGGTGTAGAGATTTTTAGGATTCATTATAAACTTTTTTGGCGACTAACTATAATTGGATTAATTTCATGCAAGATTGTTATATTGTCTCTTAAAGGAGTTATGGGGATAGGCATTTCACTCAAAAAATACAAATGATTTATTCCTTACATTATATTTTATAGAATGAAAGATATGTCTTGTGTGTCCTAAATTGATCATATAAATTATAAATTATTCATGTTTTGCCTTTTTTATTATAAGTTGGGCCTAGGACTGTGAATGTTTAGTGGACATCAAAGACAATTTTGATCAGGGTATATTTATTAGCATTTTTATTGGTTGCATGCTACATTGTAAATTTATAATACATTTATTTTTCCTTTTTAGCTTTAAAAATTATGGTTTTCTTCATAAAAATTATGTCCCATTAATACTTTTGGAGATCAACGTGAAGCCCAAGCTATTTTGGTGTCAAGAAAGCCTCCATTGACATCATATATTTTTTCTACTTTATTCTTCCTAACTACTCACACTGATAAACATGGCATTAACATTTAATCTTAAACTCTACATATGATTGTTCCATTGTATTATGTCATTTATTTTTAGATAAATTATTTAATGCATTAAATTTAATGTTATAAGACCTATAAATAAGTCACTTTCCCAAATGAGTGAATCCATCTTTCTTAAAAAATTACATTTTGATGGTGAGTATTTGTCATTTATTATAAAAGTAGAGCTAGTCATTGGATTGATCCAATGTTTTTTTTAGCAGTGAATATTCATTAATTCATGAAAATTTCACTTTTAAGATTCTAGTTTTGGCTATTTTTTAGGGTTGGTATATGAGACCAGATCACCAAAATTTTAGGGATATTTTTGTTGGGGGTTTATCTTCACAACCATTTACAATGATATACAATATTACGTGTAAATTATCTAGATATATATAATAGATCCCCTAAATCCCTGACCAATACCAACAAAGTAAATAAGTAGAACTGCAACTGGAGGAGCCCAAAACTAAACCACAACAATGAATGAAAAGAAAAACAACAATGCCAAATGGTAGAGCTGAATGCCTGAGACATATGATACACATGAACAACACAACCTAACATCACATCTAAGTGGCACAACCAAATGATCTATCCAAATGATTTAGTCAAATGACATAGTTGAATGACCCAACCAAATGACATAGCTGAATCATAGAGCTAAAAGATAGAATCATATAGCATCCTCAACTAGCTAATATGAATGGAAAATCAGGAAATAAGTGATAAATGACAAGTCATGTGGCATAACCAAATGATAAAACTAAACAATAGTTTCAAGTGAGGAAATTGGTGAACTACAAATGAAACCCTTCTATCAGGTGAGATTTTTGAATGGGAATATCGAATGATAGAGCCAAAAAGCATAGGGCATCATGACATTTTGTGGGAATGGTAAAAGGATAGGCCAATAATCGAGGAAATCATCTATATTATCTTATTGTAAATACCCAACCAAAAAATTCACACAATCACAATGCACTCAAAATACAAGTATATTTTTTAGTTTGTCATAAATTTGACTTCAACTATTCAATAATATTAGAACAATTTTACATGTAGAAATCCCTACTGTTATCTCACAAGATAGAATCAACCATAATAACATGTCACCCCTTAAATATTTTTTTGATGATGACATGCCACCACTCAAAGATGATCCTATGATATTTGATGAAAAATATAATGACATTAAAGTGGTAGAAGATATTGGACCATCTCACTAAACACAAAGTTCACCTGAAACCTCAACTTAAAAATACTTTTGAAGGAAGAGATGTAGATGGACAATT
>JARHVA010006433.1:777500-800000 GCA_037957365.1 Torreya grandis
CTCCAAATACTCATATTTTTCTTGTAATGTAATTAGATGTGAAAAAAATTTAGAATGGCATGAAATTTGATTAAAATGAATATATGTTACCAAATATTTTTTCCTTCTCCACATTTGCATTCAAAACAAGGTTGATGTCTTTTGCCCATTTATTAAAATATGCTTAGGATTTTGCATTCAAATTCTTCAACATGTTAAGCATGATCATCAACACATTATCATTGTAAGTATTAACAATAGTAACTGATCCACATTTTGTTTTGGTAAACAAAGCATCAATCTTTGTGGGTTCTTATTTCACCAATGTAAAAAAAAATTCTCACTCCTAGTGGTTTTGATAACAATCATTTATTTATTTTATCAGGGCCTTCACTTGAATATCCCACACATGCAAAATTTTCAGCACATCAATTACTCCCTCCTAAATACTAGTAGTAATACTATCTACCACCAAATTGTTCAATGCAAAATATGTAAGGTTATCATCAAATTTTACAACAATCTCTATTATGGTGGGACTATTTGGTGAAGTGCTTGAAGTTTCCTTATGACAAGTCATATAAATATGTGTTACTCCTCCTTGGATAAAATATGTCTACTGATAGTAGTTATGACATCAACAAAACTATCAAACCCTATATATTTATTATCAAGATCAATTTTTGACAAATAATTCAATCCCTATGTATTTGATAAACCTCCAATAGAGAAAGAGGGGAATTGGGAACCTGATATTTATAGTGTTATTATTTTTTGTGGTGATGTTAATAGAATAACCTTCTCCCTTCTATGAAGTACATTAATGGGTGGAGGCAGTGGCATAATCTTCCTCATAGATAGAGGATGGCCTACAAAATGTAATTTATTTTAGAAAATAAATAAACTGAAAAATAAAGTTATATGTAAAGTTTAAAGTAAATATTTAGTACTTATATTTGAAGATAGTATATCCTCTAATGTATGTGGTGTATTTTGAGTGAGAACCATAAGGGTGTTTTGATCCAGTACATTATGCAAATGTTTAGTCTAAAAAACAATAATCAAAATCTAAAAAACAAAAAAAAAAAATATGCAATGTAAAATACCTTCCATAGAGGGTTAAGAAGTGACAATAGATGTTACTATTTATTGTGGTGGTGGTTGTTCCACTATTTGAATTATTCTTGAGTCAAATGCAAGAATAAAATAAATAACTAGAAAAATGTATTTGAGTTTGCAAAGTTAAAATATCATTTGAAAATTTTAAATAGAAAACCTACAAGTGGAGAGCACTCCAAAGAAACTCATAGACATTTTACAAGTCGATAAGACTGCAGAGATGGTTCTATAGATTTTGAATCTACAGAATCTTCAACCATAGTTGTAGTTACACATTGTCCTTTTGAGGTAGTTTGTTTTTTTTAAGCACACATTCTTGGTTATCAGATATAACAAACAAAGATCAAATAGTTAATAATATTTACCTTGGTATCTATTTAACAAATAAACAAATATTAAGCACTAGATTGTAGGTCAACAAATGAAAAAATTAACTAACCTCCTACTCATCCACAGACAAAGAGCTTGTCATCATTTTTGGATCTTGCATAGTTAGACCCTGTATTCTTTGTAGGTCAAAGAAGGCCTTGTAGTTCAATGCCAAAATAAAATTGGAATAATAAATAGTGGAACTAGGATTAGTAGTAGAAGAATTAAATTCAAGACTTATTCCAGATGAAATAAAAGAGCCACATTCAAATTTATATTTGAAAATAGTATGGAAAATGTAAAAAAGTACCCAATATGGAGTATATGTGGCTCTTCCTCGCAATACTATTGTAATTTAGAAAAATTGAACCATTGCTTTCAAAAAAGGGTGATTAATTTCTTTGATGTGGATGCCCCTCTTCTGAATATATGAAATGAAAGACAACAAGAGTATTTTAGCTTTTAGAATAAAAACATTCAAAATTGAATTTTGAATATAAAAATAAGTTTATAAGTACATACCAATTTTTTTGATGTGCAAATCAAAAATTTTGGAAAAAAAAATTGTCTTCATTTGACAGTAGTGATTTGGAAATCACAAGGGTTACATTATGAAATGGAAGACTTGTGAGATTTTGAATATATTCTGGTGAAGTACCAAATGAAATCATTTTAGCAATCGACTTGCACAATGAAGATCTTCTCATTTGGGTCATATGAGTACATGAGAATTTTCAAAAGTGTAGTGTCGAGCTGATATTATAGCATGTAGAGTAGGCCACTAAAGTTACATTCTTAAACCCCAATCATTGTATGCATTTGGTTGTTGTAGAGATTTAATATGTCTCAGTATAGTAAGTTTTTGAAAACAAATTTTCTTTCCATGTCTATAGAATGATTTTTTCTCTAGGGGGATGAGAAACTAGTTCTAAAAATTGTTAGAAATGAGGGAAGATGTGAGTATTTATAGAGGATGAGAGGTGACTAAGCAACCGTATAGTAGACCAGATGTACAACTCACCCACTATTGTGCCAGTCAGTTGAACCATCTATATCCATCATCTGACGAAACCATTTGAACTAGGTACATCACTCAGCCATACAACTCAACTGTTTAACTTAGCTACTCAACTTAATCATCTATATTAGTCATTTGGCTCAACCATCAAACTCAAGTGTTCAGCACAGTCATCTAGCTCAAATTTCTAGTTCAACCATTTAGCTCAACCATTCAACTTAATCATTCAACTCAACTGTTTCTCTTAGTTATTTTTATTATCCACTTGACTTGCCTATTAGGCTTTGTACATTTAACATGACATTCATCTTAGGCACCCAATTAAATATTTTGGTCCATTCATTTGGTTTAATTATTTATTTCAACCATTTGGTTCAACCATTCAGTTCGATCATTCAATTTAACCATTCACTATCTACCTCAAAAAATTCACCATGACCGTGAATCAAATTTTCAAAGATTCATCATATATTTACAATAGGTTTTCCATTAAGGCCTCTAAAAATGAATAGTGGATTGATCCATCTCTCATAATAACAACTATCATTATAATTTGGTAGGGTGATAAATAAAACCCATGATTTCATACATTTATTTACATTTGTTATTCATATCACTAACCCCATTTATTAATTTTGAAAAATGAATAGGTGTGGAACAACATTTGTTTCAATTAAGGATTGTCACGTTGATGCAAACAAAGAGATGATGGCTAATGGCTTGATGAGCATCAAAACATCCTATACATATTCAAATGTAATAATTGGTATATGTAGAGTAAATTCTATTAATTTATACCCATTTTCAATTTAAAATTGAATTTAAGTATGAAAACTACAATTGGAAAATCATTGTCATTTAGTTGTGAATTAGATTTCTAGATGCAAAATTAAAGACAAAGACTAACTAATATATGACCCTTGTTATGTATATATGTATGTATGTATGCATGTATGTATGTATGTATGTATGTATGTATTCAATACATACATACATACACACACACACACATACATACATAAAAAGGGCCATATATTAGTTAGTCCTCATATACATACATATATAATACAAAAATACATACATAAAAAGGGTCATATATTAGTTAGTCCTCATCTTTCCTTTGTTCATTTTACAAACACACACATACACACAATTATGTCAAATGATGTGGTTAAAATTATTAGGTCTAATTTCCTTGATTTATTTTTTTATAACTTGATTTCCTAAATTGAGTCTCCCTCATTTACATGCAAAATTAAAACTTTTGCTCTAGAATATCATGAAATGGAAGTAGGTATATACTAAATAGACAATGTTCGAAGAACTTAATTCCATTTCATGATAATCTAGAGTAGAAGTTTTAATTTAGCACGTAAATAAGGGAAGCCTTAACTAAGAAAATCAACTTATAAAACAAATAACTCCAAAAATTTAAACCTAATAATTTGAACCATTCAATTGAATGGATAATATATTAAGACTTTTCACAAGAATGTCAAACAAAGTTTAAGATTAACAAATTGAGATTGGTATGGGTAGAGGAGTGGCCAAAACAAAGTTGAGTGTCTATTATTTGAAGAACCTTTAAACATAATAATGTTGTCTTAATTTTAAGGAAGATGGAAAAAAAATAGATATACATTTAAAGGGAAATTTGTGTTACATTCTAAATAAGAATAAAAATATGCATTATAAAAATATAAAGTGAAATGTTTATAAATAAAGAAGATGAGAACACCTACTTCCTCAAGGGTTGAGTGCCCCTGTAAACCCCACTCTAACAAATGAGTTCTCATGAATCTCTCTTATATAAAGTTGATATTGTTAAAAGGTATAATTTTTAAGGTTTTTCCCCATTTATATTAATAATTAGAAACCTTAATTAATGTATGTCTAATTCATAACATAACTCTTGAATAATTATAAGTATACAAAAAAATAATATAATATAAATAATGATAATTAAGTGAACACCCATAAACTTATTGACCACATCGGTCTTTTTGATGACAACCTGTATTCTTGGTAGACTTATATTAATATTTTGTGAACTATCTAGTAGATTTGACTGAATCTCTACTTAAAAACAAATGTTTTATATTAAAAAATGATAAGTCATAGATAATTTGAAGCTCAAATTAACATAAAGCATGTAAGAGGTGTAGTTATGTTTGGAACAAATGTGTGAGAAGCTTGATGCATCTATAAAGAACCACCATACACAAACACATGAAAATCATTACCAATGTTGTCTTTTCATATTAAAGAATATCAATTCATATATCTCTAAACTTTTAAAATTGATTCATATATGTGACAATGTAGCACCATATTTTTTTCAGAATCGAGGCCCTCAAACTATTCAAAAGGGCAATCCGGCAGCCTCTTTTAGCATTTCTTACTAATAACTCACTAATTACTGACAATAAAGGGTGTTCAAGGGTGTATAACTATAGTAGAGATAAGGAACTTTAATAGGAGGTTGATTTTGTGCTCAAATAAGGGAAGAGTTGTCTCCAAATCACAGATTGCCACGTTGGCGGGAGAGATTTGAAGCGGAAGCTATAATTTACAATTAGAATTAGGAAGATGATTGAGATTTATGAGTATAATATCTGCCTCTTCTAACTCATGCAACAATCTTGATGATGATGATGATGATGATGATAGACTCTTTCTCATCTCAAATGACATCTTTAGCTTGCTTTGCAGAGAAGTGAAACTTTTAGGAAGTGGAAGAGTCGACATCCTCATTCCCAGTGTCTTGAAGGAAAGTGCAGTCAAAAGTGTAGAGCACACCATTATGGTGATGGCCTTGACATGAGTGATGTTGATGGTCATGGTAGAAGCTTATACTCTTGCTCTTAATTTTTCCTCAAGGTTTAGTTTATGTGTCACTCACTACAAAATAGACATGCATTTCTCAAGCTTGGATTGAGTGTCCTTCCTCTTCCCTAGCCAACTGGAAAGAGAGTTGTGTGCTCTTTCAAAGGCATGGGCATTGGGATTAACTCCAAGGCCAAGGCCTCTAATGGCTACCTACACACACACGTGTTGCTTCCTAATTTCTGAGATGTTATCCTCAACACATTGCACACGTCAAGAAAATGGAGCATGCCATCTAGATGTTGGTTCATCCACTTTAGCCCTATGCCCTCAATGTCTATTTTTGTGTGTAACAAATTGGAATAGGTGTTGACCACTGCCTCCACTACTTGGCTAAGCCAATCTACCCAAAAATATGAGGAACAACACACTGCATGTTGTTCCAATCTTTCCACCTCACCTTCAAGATAGTCTTGAAAATCAGTGAGGATCGGGCACCCCTGCAGTCTTGAAGGCATGTTCCTTTACCCTTTCTACTTGCAAGTAGAGTCTGGGGCTTTGATGGTCACCATAGATGAGAGAAGAGACATAGATGGTACTATTAAAAACTACTATTAATTTATACTATTTGTTCGACCTCCCTCTCATGCACGCATCATCTCATGCAAATAGTTTGCATGCTTAAATTGGTTCAGTCTTAGTTTAGCTCAGTTAAGTCACTACTTAGTTAGCATGTATTTAAACTTTAGTTTATTTTTCAGTTGTATTTGCTTTCAATATCTATTTAATGTAACACATGATCATAGATTTGAATAAGGAGAGAAATATCAGATTAAAAAGAGATCCTTCTCTTGATTGTCGTAGCAATCTATGTTTGTATTTGTCTTTTTTTTTTTTTAAAATTATCTTTACTCTATTTCTCCCACTGATTGGTATTAGAGCTAGAGATTGGAGCTTGTTAAAAGCCTTAATAAATCTACGGATTAAAGCACAGTAGATAAAGGAAGATCATTCATTATCTCAAATTGTCTGCTATTTGAAAAGAAGCATCATAGCCTTTTGAGCAAGGATGATTATGCTAGTTTCATCTATTAAAAAATAAAGGAGATTAAAAATCCATTCTTTATGATTGTTGTAGCAATCTAAAGCGATGTACAGCTAGTTGTGAAGCGCTGCCATGTGGCCTTGAGTGTATGCAAAGCACGGAGGTTCTGTAGCAAGAGGAAGACTGACTCACAGCAAAGTGCTACCAAAAAAACACGTACAAACCTTGGGAGAGCCAAGTACAGTCAATAAACAGTTGTGTTAGCCATTTCTAAACAAATAAATTTGTATGCATAGAAAGGAGTGAAGGCTGTGACAGTAAATTGTGGGTAGCTACTTAAGATAAACATGATCATTGAACAAAGAAGAGGAGCATAGATCTAAGTGTTGAAAAAGTGCATCTACTATCAATTTAAAAAAAAAACAAGATCATTTTATGTCAATGTGTTGCCAGGATGTGCAGCTGTAGCCATAGCATTGTCAATACCAGAGGATTTCTACCATCTAAATGATTTGAGTGATATTGTGGTGCAGTCTTTTAGCTTGAGACATGGCAATAAACAATAGTATTTCTTAGCTCAAAATTCCCATTTTTAATGGCAAGAATTATGATTTTTGGGCAATTAAAATGAGAACATTATTTTTCTCAAAGATGTTTGGGATTTGGTATAAAATGGCTTTGTAGAACCACAAGATGAGGTTGCCCATAAAAAATTAACTCAAGCACAAAAGGAAGAGCTAAAAGAGAACAAGAAAAAGTATGTAAAAGCTCTATTCCTAATTTAACGGTCAATAGATGAATCTATTTTTTCTATAGTTGTAGCAAAAATGAGATCCAAGTCGGCATGGAAAATCTTAGAGACCGCCTATAAAGGTAATACAAAGGTGAAAATAGCTAAATTACAATCTCATAGGAGAAATTTTGAAAATTTGCAAATGAATGATTCAGAGTCTATAGACTAATTTATGGGTCAAGTATTGAATATTGTGAATCAAATTAGATCTAATGGAGAAACAATAATAGATCAGAAGATCATAGAAAAATACTCAGGAGTTTACCTAACAAATTTGATGCAATAATTGAGGAAACCAAGGATTTTGAACAGTTATCAGTAGATGAATTAATGGGATCTTTGTTAACACATGAATCTAGAATGAATAGGAATAATAATAATTTTTTTGAGAATGCTTTCAAGTCTTAGGTATCATTCGGTAGAGGAAGAGGAAGATGAAGGTCAAACTTTAGAGGAAGAAGCAGAGGCAGAAATGGAAGGAACAATCCAGATCAAGGTGAAAATAATAATCAAAACTACAACAATAGAGGACATGGCAACAATCACTTCCAACAAAATTCACAGATGTTTGATAAATCTAACATTCAATGTTATTACTACAAAAAATATGGACATTATGCAAGTGAATGTAGAAAGAAACAAGGAGATGTGGGCAAGCAGAATGCTAATTACACAAATGAATCTAGTTCCAATACTGGAAGTTCTCACTTTTCATGTTGCTCAAGAAAATGTTAGAGATATTTGGTTCTTAGATAGTGGATGTAGTAACTATATGACAGGGAATAAAGAATTTTTGTCTATTCTTGATGATTCTTTAAATTTAGAGTTGAAATTAGGAAATGATAACAAAGTGGATGTAATGGGTAAAGGAGTAATAAATGTTTTGGCAAAAAATGGTGAAATAAGGTTTATTCCTGATGTTTATTTTGTACCTAGACTAAAGCATAATCTTATGAGTGTTGGACATTTAGTACAGAAAGGTTACAAAATATCTTTTATGGATAATGTTTGCACAATACTAGACAAATTTCCAAATGACAGGTTGATAGGAAAAATGGAGATGACTAAGAATCGGATGTTCCTCTTCGAATTCAGTGCATCCAAGGAGAAGAGGAAGCCCACATCAAAACCATTCATCTAGACCAATCATGGCTATGGCACTTAAGGTATGGACATTTACATTTTAGAGGTTTGAATTTGTTAAAAAATAAAAATATGGTGAAGGGATTACCACCAATAGAATAGCCAGGAAGTTCATGTGAAAGTTGCATTCTGCCAAAACAGCATAGAGAGAGCTTTCCAATAGGATACTCATATAGATCAAAGGTAATATTGGAGCTAGTCTATAGTGATTTATGTGGACAAATGCAAATTCCATCATTTAGAGGTAGTTCTTATTTTCTAACCTTAATTGATGATTTTAGCAGAAGGACTTGGATATATTTTCTCAAAAATACCTCTGAAGCCTTTGGAATATTTAAAGAATTCAAGGTTATGGTTGAAAATCAGAGTGGCCTTTACATCAAGGTACTAAGATCAGATATAGGAGGTGAATATATGTCTAATGAATTTCAATATTTTTTAATATATCATGGCATTAAAAGGCAACTAACTACAAGGTACACACCACAGCAGAATGGTTTAGCAGAAAGAAATAATAAAACAATCATGGAGATGGCTAGAGGAATGTTGAAGGCCAAAAATTTGTCAAATGAATATTAGGTAGAAGAAATAGCATGTGTAGTATATATTCTGAATAGGATCCCAACAAAGAGTGTTAGAAATTGAATTCCACAAGAAGCTTGGAGTGGTAAGAAGCATAGTGTACATCATTTCAAAAAAATTGGTTGTATTACATATTGTCTTATACCGTCTAAATTGAGAAGAAAACTTGATGATAGAGGTGATAAATGCATTTTATTGGATATAATGAACAATCAAAGGCTTATAAGTTGGATAACCCTATTTCAAAGAAAGTGATTATTAGCAGAGATGTGGAATTTCAGGAAGAAGAAGCATGGGATGGAAGCATTGATAAAACCATCACAATTGGATCACCAATTTCCCAAAATGAAGAAGAATCTAAAGAAAAAAAATTGCAAGGCGATCAATCCTCTCCACAAGCAAGAACAAGCACTCCAATAAAAACACCTAGGAGCTTAGCACAAGGTGAACCATCTGGTCATGCATGCCATCCTACTCCAAATTCACAAGTAAGTGATGAGTCAGATCCAACTCTTTCCACTTTAAGATCAAGATTTAAAGGTTAGAAAATGAGAAACTTGAAAGAGATTTATAATCAAGAAGAAGAGAAGTTAGATTTATGTTCAAATTTTGCTCTTTTCTCTCATGATCCTATGTATTATGAAGAAGCAGTTAATGAGGAACATTGCATAAAAGCAATGGATGAAGAGATGAATGCCATTGAAAGAAACCAAACATGGTATCTAATTAATCTACCTGAAGGTAAGGATTGCATAGGAGTCAAATGGGTTTATAAGACTAAATTTGATGCAGAAGGAAAGGTTGAAAAGCACAAGGCAAGGTTAGTAGCAAAAGGTTTTGTACAAGAACATGGAATTGATTATAATGAAACATTTTCTCCAGTTGCTAGACTTGATACTATTAGAATGGTTTTCATAATAGCTGCAAAAAATAATTGTTATGCATATCAAATGGATGTCAAATCAGATTTCTTGAATGGTTTCCTAGATGAAATGTCTTGTGAAACAGCCACCAGGTTATGAAGTGCATGTACATGAAGAAAAAGTCTACAGATTGAAGAAGGTTCTTTATAGTCTCAAGCAAGCCCCAAGAGCATGGTATAGTAGGATTGATTCATATATGACAAATAATGGATTTAGTAGAAGCAATAGTGAGCCTACATTGTACACAACAATCAACAAAGAAGGTCAGATTTTGATTGTGTGTTTGTATGTTGATGATTTGATTTTCACTAAAAATTTGTTTGTAGACACATTTAAATCAGCAATGAAGAAAGAATTTGAAATGACAGATTTGGAATTAATGAAGTACTTTTTGGGCATAGAAGTTGTATAATCAGAGAAGGGAATATTTATTTGTCAAACTAAATATGCAAAGGATGTGTTAATGAGGTTTAAGATGTTGAACTGTAAATCAACACCTACACCAATTGCTATAGGGACCAAAATTAGCAAAGAAGACAAAGGGTCTAATGTTGATTCTACAACATTCAAAAGACTAGTTGGTAGTTTGATGTATCTTACAGCTACAAGACCAGATATCATGTATGGGGTTAGTTTAATATCTAGATTCATGGAGTCACCAAAAGACTAACATTGGCAAGTTGGAAAAATGATACTAAGATATGTGGCAGGAACAACAAAATATGGAATTTTATATTCCACAACTAATGATTTTGGTTTGATTGGTTATGCTGATAGTGATTTTGTAGGTAGCATTGATGATAGGAAGAGTACTTCTAGACATGCCTTTATTTTTGGAACAGGTGTGGTCACATGGGCATCTAAAAATTAACCAATAGTGACACTTTCATTAGCTGAAGTAGAATATGTAGTAGCCACATCAGCAGCATGTCAAGCAACATGGATGAGGAGAGTATTGACAGATTTATTACAAGCATAGAAGGAGTCAACACCAATCTTTTGTGACAATAAATCAGCAATTGCATTGTCAAAAAATCATGTTTTTCACAAGACGAGCAAGCACATTGATACAAGATTTCATTTTATCAGAGAGTTAGTGAACAATGGAAAAATCCATTTGCATTTCTATGGATCTGAAGACCAATTGGCAGATATATTCACAAAGGCATTAACGAAAGAGAGTTTTGATTATCTAAGACAAAATTTAGGCATTGTAAATGTTGAAGTAGTTAGTGGTAGAAATTAAGGGAGAGTGTTAGAAACTACTATTAATTTCTATTGTTTGTTCTACCTCCCTCTCATGCATGCAGTCTCTCATGCACGCAACATCTCATGCACATAGTTTGCATGCTTAAATTGGTTCAGTCTTAGTTTAGCTCAGTTAAGTCACTACTTAGTTAGCATGTAGTTAAACTTTAGTTTATTTTTTATTTGTTTTTGGTTTCAAAATCTATTTAATTTAACCCATGATCGCATATTTGAATAAGGAGAGAAATATCAGATTAAAAAGAGATCCTTCTCTTGCTTGTCGTAGCAATCTGTGTTTGTATTTGTCTTTATTTTTTTGAAAATTTTTTGTCTTTACTCTATTTCTCTAGATGGTACTACAATGTTCATAATCATTGTGTTGTTTGAATGATATGGTACCTTCCTCCCTGGAAATTAATATGATTTATATAACTCATCATCATAATGGGGCACCCCAGCAGACACAGACCAGAAGCATTTTTTTTTCCAAAATCAGTATCATTTCAAAGATGCATTATCTCTTGTCTCCTCCTATCCATGTGTTGTAGCCTCTAATATAATGACATGTAAGTAACCCAGCCCCTAATTAGCCACATGGTTTTAAGACCCCACATGAAACAACTCTGAAACACAATGGCTAAATAGCATTTTGCCAAGTAATTTGCAATACTAATTATGAATATTGAAAATATCCCTGCAATGGAAACATAATTCTATGCATGGTCACCATCATCCTCATCCACCAAAGCATTTATCTTTATCAGACCACATGTGGATGAGGTGTTTGGAGATAAAATTTGGAACCATTTAGGATGCAAGACCAGTATATCTGTTTTGCTTGTCTGTAGAGGAAGAATTTTTAAATGTCCATGTCTAGTTTGAAATTTCATCAAACAATCCAATCAAAGGCGTAAAAGGTAATGCAATGTTGTTGTTGGCTAATAAAAAAATGTATGTAACTCCTCATAGAAAGAACCCTGGCCAAAACAATCAAATTTATCACAATCATCTTGTCCCCTACCCATGCGTGTGGGTTGTTGCTTGGACTAAACCCCATGAAGCCAAACAATTTACATTATAAATAATGAAAATTAAAAATTTCTAATTGTAATTTTCCCAATTTTTAACAATTGCTCCAATAAAACATGCAAGTGAAACACATTTGAGGCTCACAAACCAAAACATTTATATTTAGAAGGCTCTATCTCTCATTTCAAGAGCAAAACCATATTGGCTACAAGTTGAGGTGGAATGGATGAGGCCAGAGCTAAATATGATAGAGTTGAGCCATTAGGTCTAGTAACTTGCAAGAGATGTGAATATTACATGGTTGACATTGTAGGTTCATTAGATGAGGGTAGAGCAAGTGGACACACAAATATTATAGATTTAGAGAGACACGACTCATGCACTCACCACAAGGTTTAGGACAGGTTAATCTAAAGTCATTGAGGATAACAAGGGAAGCATAATATTATTCAGTATTATATGAGTAGGCTATCATGACAGAGCAGAGATCAAAATAGTCTTTTATAGCATATGAGTGAATAAGTAGGAGGATCATCGATGAGATCAACTAATTCGATGGGAAGTCCCATTAGGATATACCTACCACTAACAAATCTATGTGTTGAGAGTCACAACAAGAGCTGATAGGTTCGATTAATATTTTTTTATGTGTATGATGAAATGGATGTTATACTTGTACACAAAAATTTATATATATGTAGTGATTAATTTGGATTTTGGTCTTTCTCATGAGTATCATGTGTTTTAATGGTTATGTGATAATGTTTGATGGACGATGATAGATGCTATGATATGATGAGATGATTAGCATGTCACTTAGGCTTTATTCTTGTATGATATATAGCAAGTCATTATGATGAATGTTTAGCTCAAAATGAATGTTAATTATTCATAGTTAAAAAGTATTTATGAATGAGTGTTTATGAATGTATGTTTAGCAATGATTTTTGGAATTGAATGATTATTGTGATGTATTGATAGATGAATTTTTGATAATCTTGTATAGATTTATGAATGTTTGATAAATCTAATATTTTATATAAAATATGACAGGATGCATCATGATATTGAAAAACAAGATAATAATATTTTAATACATAATAACACTGACACAAGTACAATAAACAAGAAAACATAAAAACACCTAAAAAATAATAACACACACAAAAACAAATAATCAAAATTATTTTGCTTTTATCCTTTGATCAAGTTAGAAAAGCATGCTTAAGGAGAGATGATAGTGATAATTTTGTTTTACCCTTAATAATGATAGATGTGAGGGGGCGGGGGCGTGGGTGGGGAGCGGAATTGGGAATAGTCTATCCCAATACAGATAATTTGAACAAGGATTTGAACAAGATTAAGAATTAATGGTTTTTTGTATTTTTTATTTTTCTACATTATTTAATTTATAATTTTATCTTTATTTTTGAACTAACAATGAAATTAAGAATAGGAAGGAATTGAATTCTAGCATTCGTGATAGATATGGTAATGTGTGTATTATGTGAGGTATATATATCCATGGAATACATTGTGTAGGAACCATGGGCCTAATTTTATTCAAGCCATGGTGACACTATGATACAATGTTTTCTATAGAAGAGCAGATATGCCAAGATTTTTCCAAAACATGGTCCATGACCTTTTTCATGTCCTTATCAAGGTTAAAACTAGAAATAACAATGATGTTGTAATGATTTGTTTAGGATGGCAAAGTTTTTATGGTTATAGTGATGGGTTTGATTGAAATGAGTCTACCCCCAAGTGGATGGTACTTTGGAAATGAATCTACCCCCAAGTGTAGCATCATCACCTCAGTCGAGATGGGTGAACGATGAGGAATGTATATAGATATTATGGTGTGAGATAAAATCTCAAAACATATAATTGTTTGGAATGATGGATGAGGCAATGATAAGGGTGTCTACCCACCAAATGAATCTGGCTACTTGGAATGGACATATCACTTAGCTACAGGTCAAGGTTGAGTGGATGATATCAAAGCTAAATATGATATATTTGAGCTAGTAAGTCTAGTCACTTAAAAGGGATGTTGATATGACATGCTTAAAAATAAAGGTTCATTTTATGAGAGCATAGCACGTAGACACACAAGTATGTCATGTCAAGAGAGACATGGATAACACACTTCTTACATTACAAAGTCTAGGATAGTTTATCTAGAGTAATTGAGGGTGGTAAAGGAAGAATAGTAGTAATGATTATTATATGAGTAGAATATCTAAAGACAACAAATATTAGGTTATTTTTTAGATCAGATGATTGGATTAGCAAGAGTATAATCGATGAGATCAACTAATTCTATGGGATATACTCTTAGGAGAGACCCACCACGAAGGAACCTATGTGTTAAGAGTCATGGTGAGATGTGCCAATGTGATTAATTATTTTTTATATGTGATGGGATAAATATTATACATGTACTCATACATTTATATATATGTAGTGATTCATTTGTATTTTGGGCTTTCTCATGTGCATCGTGTGTTTTATTGGTTATGTGATAATGTTTTATGGATGTTGATGGATGTTATGATATGATGCGATGATATGATGTGATGATTAGCATCTCACTTCTGATTTATTTTTGTATGATGCACACTTAGTCATAATGATGAATGTTTAATTAAAACAGAATGCCAAATAATCATAGTTAACTAGTATTTATGAATGAGTGTTTATGGATGTATATTTAGGAGTGACTATTGGCATTTAATGATTATTGATGATGTAACAATAGATGAATTATTGCCAATCTTACATAGATTAAGGAATGTTTGAGAAACATAATGTTTATTATAAAACATGATAGGATGTATCATGATATTGAAAACTAAGATGACATTATTTTCATACATAGTAGGAATGGCACCAACACAATAATCAAGGAAACATTAAAATAGCTAAAACATAACAAACATATAGAACAACACACACAAAAATAAACAAGTAGAATCATTTTATGTCCATGGAATGAATCCCACAATGATGCTATGGTAGCATTTCATGAGGGGGTAGATATGGAAAGGCATAAACTGGAACAAAAGTAGAACAAATCAAATAACAATAACGTATTGTTCATATTCCGTTAGGAATTGATTCTAAATTACAAGAAGATACTTGAAAAACTTATAATGATCTAGAGGCACTTGAATTTATAAAGGATTAATTATCCCCTCATATAGCTCAAATGTACCAAATATTTGATTCTTTAAATGGAGATAAAAATTAATTAAATTTATTGATCTTGTGCACAACTAATAAGGCATACAACCATCTAGACCTAGTGGAACCACTAGAGATATATAATTCCCTCAATATGGTGTTCATTGGAGCACATGAAGCTAGAGAATGGATGACTCCATATGGGGCATTGATGCCCAAATATCAAGAGGATGAGGCACTAATTTTACAAATTTTAGAAAATTTTAAATTATCTAAAAGAAGGGATGTTACATGTAAGCTTATAAACATAATTAATTTCGATCAACACATTCAAGAAGCATTATTGAACATTAAGAAAAGTTTACAGGGATTAACACTAGAAGATATTGAATCAGAATTGAGATTTGTAAGAGGGAAGGTAATTGATGTTGAGATTTTCAAGATCAACTTCAAAAATAAAAAGGTAGAACAAAACAAAACTATTAGAGCAAGTTAACATAATAAGGTAACAAAAAGATGTAAGTCATAAGTGATTTTTTGAGATAGAGGTGAAGAAGAAAAATACTAATAGTGTTACCTCTAGTTCAACACTAACGTCTACAGTTGCAACTCTTACTAAGGTTAACACATCCATGTAGATGTTCATTCAGCCTTAAGGTCCAATTTTTTGCATGAAAATTCAATATAGTGGAATTAATATTGTACTTTTATTTCTATTATGTTTCAAAATTATTTTAAAATTTTACTATTTATTTTTTTAACATGCACACATCGTATGATATTGTAAATGTTGAATTAAATTCTTGATGAATGTAAGCAAACTCTATGTATACATTACATACGATTTTGACACTATAGTTAGAACTAAGATTCTAACTATGCCATGTAATTAATATTTACATGTACCTTGAGGATGAGGTGACCCCTCTACAAGTGTATTTAAACATATGTAACCCACATTTTTAAAAGGTCAAAAAAAATTAATACAAAAGTAGAATAAATTTTGATTGTCAATGAATGTGTTTGTGTATTTTATCTTCAACCTTTGTGTAATTAGGATTAACCTTTTTGGTTGCATTATTAAATAATTTTTAGTGTGAAATAGCTGTGATGAATTATTTCTTGTTATTATTTATATGATAGCCTTAAATGTGTAATAGTTATTATGTGATTAACATATTATATTTATCATTGGTAAGTAAGTTCATTGTTTCATTATTCTAGGTGTGTAGAGGTGGTTTCATTGATATAGTTATTTATGTATGTGAAAAATTAATCTAAAATACCTTCTTGGTCTGAGTCATAATCTCTTGAGCAAGCATCTGCAACAACTACTCTAAAAGGAGCAACCTTTTACTAGGGCCTTTGAGTTTCTTATATCAAAATTGTCATAGACTAAATGACAATATATATTTGTGTGTGTACAAACACTACTATAAAATTACATTGATTTTAAAAGTACCTATCCACTTAGAATCCATCCTAAGAGGTGACTCTTGAAGCTATAAAATCCTTGTTTTCTACTCTACCTTTCCCTCTTTTTTGAGTTTATTTCTGAGACCTATCGACTCTACATTAGCTAACATCTAGCCACTAACTCACCTATATTTGAATTTTCTTTTAGAGACCATTCATCCATTCATTACCATCGTTAACAACCTACATTCATTGCCTATTATTCCATCACCTAGTTGATAAAATTTTATACCTATAACTCATGCTTGGGAGTGGATTTTACCTCTATTAAGATCTAGAAATGTTAGAGGCTACCTCGTTATGAGTTAGTGTGAATAAAAACTACAACAACACTCCTCACAAGAGTATATTTCCCATTTAAGGTATATCTTATGATATAGCTTTCAAAAAAGCACAAGAGTGGGTTTTTCCTTTAAGGTATCTCTTAAGAACAACCTTTGGCCTAGATATCTATGTTTCCTATATCAAACTTTCTTCGACAGATTGACTATGTTTATCGCTATGTGTATAATAACTAGTCACAAAAAATATTATTTCTAAAAGAAATTATCTATGGAGGATCTAGATTTAAAGGTAAATCTTGAGAACATATATCCTTTATTTTCTACTCTGCCCTTCCCCTTATTTTGGAAACTTCCTAATATGAAACTTTTCGAGGGAGATAATTTCAAATCACCCAATAAGATACCTTCGTGTTTACCTCAAGGAGATAGTTTTAAGTCACATATTAAGGTATTACAAGGCCCTTGATGGAATATCCTAGTAGATACCTTGAGGTTTAACTTTCCCACCATTATTTTGTTGTATAAAGGATTCAATGAGTAAATAGGTGTTTCAATTAAATAATGTAGTTAAAAATTCATTTATTGTTATGAATAAGGTCTTTCATAGATATTATCAAGGGGTCAAAGTTTCTTAATTCCACGATTCATTGTGAAACCTATCAAAATTATAGAACTCATATGATCATCAAGAGAGAGTTAAATAATGTAAATATTTCATTGCATCATTTTGTATTGAATAAGAAATACACTAAAGATCATTTCCATACATTCAAGGGATTATAGGGCCCTTGAAAACAATATCCTAGGAGATACTTTGAATGGTATTATCGTACATTGACCCTAGAGGTACTACTGGGTGATAACTTAAAGGACCTTGTAATAATTTCAAGGTCTTGCTTAGGAGATACCATTCAAACACGCACAATAGTGTATTTCTGCTTCAAGTTATCTCCTAGTAAATACCTTCAAGTTATCCATGAAGGTATTATGGTTTATAAATGAAAATAACCAAGAACAGATGATACAATGGGTAAGAAGGCTCAGATTTTAGACCCTACTTACCTAATATCCTTATATCTTATAATTTCTAGTTCAATCTTAGTTTGTGCTAAGTTGATAATTCCCAAGGTGGTGAATGTCACCCCAACCATTGATGTTTAATTTTCCTCTTCTTCCATATTGCAAATCCCTCTCCTCACTCCCAAGATAGAGAAAGATTATTCTACCACTATTATTTCATTATCCCCCAAAGTGTCGTCTACATCCATTATTCCCATTGCTACTAATGTTCCCTCTAGGACTGACATAGATCAAACCATGAAGAACAAAAAGGACACTAAGAAAGATGAAATAACATTGGCCTCTTCCCAACATCATATTTCTTACAAACATATTAGTTTTCCAATGCCTTCAAAAAGTTCCTCCCAATATACTACAGTTACATATTTAGGATAGGTCAAAATGCGTATGCAAGTCATTACCATTCATCCACTCCCCCAATATGGAGGAGTGGATCAGTCCAAGATTATTTGTCCCTCTCTTCCTAAAACAATCTTCAAAGGAGAAAAAGATCAACAATTAGCAAACAATCTTGACATGGAGGATGTAGTTAAAGATGCATCACAAATAGAACCTACCTAGCTAGTGATTCCCCCATGGGCCATTGAATAAAGTGAAAATTCTTCCCTAATGCCTATTTTAAAAATTACCGAGCTATAATTAATAAAAACCATGTTTGGTAAGATCTCATGGAGAATTCAAAGGGTTAGAAAAATAAATCTAGAGGATGAAGCTAGAAGGGAAATTATTCTTGAAGAGAGACATGAAGTCTATGCCTTGTCTAAAAGGTAGAATAGATATTTGGGATAGTCCCCATACATTGATGATTTTAGGTCTCTGGCATGAAGCCCACAAACATATTATGATAGAATTGCATGAGGGGGGTAGATATGGTAAGGTAATATATGGAATAATAACTAGAAAAAATTAAGGAACAACAACACACAATTCATACTCTAGTACGACTTGATGCTAAAGTGCAAGATGTATCTTTAAAATGTTATAGTGCTATAGAGGCACATGAAGTAGTGAGGGATGAATTAGCCACTCATATAGCTCAAACACACCAATTTTTTAATTCCTTAAAATGAGATGAAAATAAATTGACTTTGTTGATCTTTTAAACTACTACTAAGGCATACAACCATCTATACCTGATGACACCATTGGAGGCATCTAATGCCCTCAATTTGGTGTTAATTGGAATATAGGAAGATAGAGAATGGGTGACAGTAGCTAGGGAATTCATGCCCAAATCTCAAGAGCATGAGGCATTGATTTTGCATATTTTAATTTTTTTGAAATTATCCAAAGTAAGGGATGTTATAGGTAAGCTAATAAGCAAATTAATTTTGATTATATCATTCAAGAAACATCTAATAAATTTAAGTAGAGTTTACATAGGTTAACACTAAAATATATTCAATCAAAATAGAGTTTTGTAAGAAGAGAAGTAATTAAAGTTGAGATTTTCAAGAACAACTTCCAAAATACAAAGGTAGAACATGCAAAAATATTAGAGCAATTTAACAAGGTACACTAACCCACACTATTAAACTTAGACATTATAAGGCAGTAGCATCATGTGAGTCATAAGAGATTTCTTGAAATAGAGTCAAAGAAGAAAAATATTGAGTTTGTTACTTCTAATTCAACACCAACGTCTACAGTTATGACTCCTACTAAGGTTAACATATCCATATAGACATCCATTTAGCCTTAAGGGCTAGTTTTATGCATATAAATTTAATATAGTGGCATAAATTTTATGCTTGTAGTTATCTTATGATTTGAACTTAATGTAAAATTTCCTAGCTATTTTGTTAACATGCACACGTTAAATGATATTGTAAAGGTTGACTTTATTTTTTGATGAATGTAAGCTAACTCTATGTATACATTACATGTGGTTTTGAAACTTTAGTTAGAACTGAATTTCTAACTACACCATGTAATAAAAAATTTCATGTGCATGGAGAATGAGGAAACCCCTCCCCAAGTCTATTTAAACATATGTAACCCTCACTTGTAAAAGGTCATAAATTTTCAATACGGAAGCAAAAAAAATTTGTATTGTCTTCAAAAGTAAATTTGGTATAGGGATGTCAATTTTTAGCTTTTATTTCTCTTCTGATTATAATTTAATGTAAAATTTGCCTCTTTATTTTTTGAACATTAACACGTTACATGATATTGTAAAGGATAACTTTAGTTCTTGATGAATGTAAGCTAACTTTATGTATACATTACATATAGTTTTGAAACTAGTTAGAATTGAGGTTCTAACTACACCATGTAATCAATTTTTACATGTACATGGAGGATGAGGAAACCCCTCCCCGTGTCTATTTAAACATATGTAACCCACACTTGTAAAAGGTATAAATTTTCAATACACAAGCAAAATAAATTTTTATTATCAACAAATGTAAATTATGTATAGGGATATCAAATTTTAACTTGTAGTTCTCTTATGATTATAACTTTATGTAAAATTTGCCTATTTATTTTGTGAACATGAACACATTACATGATATTGTAAAGGATAACTTTGATTCTTGATGAATGTAAGCTAACTCTATGTAT
The DNA here is from genome assembly GCA_037957365.1 of Torreya grandis. Classification (NCBI taxonomy): domain Eukaryota; kingdom Viridiplantae; phylum Streptophyta; class Pinopsida; order Cupressales; family Taxaceae; genus Torreya; species Torreya grandis. The sequence goes on from JARHVA010006433.1 coordinate 798,169, forward strand.
ACCTTACAAATGGTTTTGAAAGTATAATTATAACTGAGGTTATAACTACACTATGTAATTAATTTTTTTGTACTTGGAGTATAAGGCAACCCCTCCCCAAGTCTATTCAAACATATGTAACACAGATTTATAAAATGTCATAAATTTTCAATATATAAGTAGAATAAATTTTGATTGTCAGCAAATGTGTTTATGTATTTTTTTCTCCAAGCTAAGTGTAATTAGGATTAATTTTTTTGTTCTTATGATTCAATAATTCTTAGTGTGAAATAACTATAAATAATTTTTTCTTGTTATGATTGATATGCTATTTTTATGTGTAATAGCTATTGAGTGATTAGTAGACTATATTGATCATTGGAAAGTAAATTTATTTTTTCATTATTAAAACTTTGTAGAGGTGGTTTTATTGATATAGTTTTTTTGTGTATGTACAACAGCTATCTTAGATACCTCCTTGATCTAAGTCATAATCTCCTATGTAAGGGTATGCAATAATTGATCTAAAGGGAGAAACCTTTGACTAAGGCATTTGATTTTCCTATGTCAAAATTATCTTAGACTACTTGACCATGTTTAGTTGTCTATGTACAACAGCTACTAGCAAGAGACATTGGTTTTAAAATCACTTGTCCATTTAGAATCCAGCCTGAAAGGTGATTCTTAGAGCTAAATATTCATTCTTTCTACCCTAGCTTTTCCTTTTTTTTGAGTTTATTTTTGTGACCTACCCACTCTATATTAGCTACCATCTAACCACCAAATTCCTTTAATTTTAAGTTTCTTTTAGATACCATTCATCCATTCATAACCCTAGTTAATGACTTGCGTGCCCTACGTACTATTCCATCACCTGGTTTTTATAACTTCATACCGACAACTCATACTCTAGAGTGGATTTTACCTCTATTGAGATCCTAAAACATTAGAGGCTACCTTGTTATTAATTATTGTCCATAAAAACCATATCAACACTCTTCACAAGAGTATATTTCTCCTTAAAGGTATCTCCTAGTAGATACCTTTAAAATAGGCATAAGATTCAATGTGTAACACATCATAATAATAAAAATTATAAGATAAACAAGTGAGAGTTGAATAAATTAATTCCTTTATTTCATCAATTTACATTGAATAAGAATTAAACTCAAGAACATTGATATATCTTTAAGGAATTACAAGCCCCTTGAAAGGAATCTCCTAGGAGATACTTCAAAGGGTGTTGTCATACATTTAAGGGAACATTGAAAGTATATCCTAGGAGACACCTCCAACATGCACATGAGTGAAATTTTCCTTGACCTTGAAGGCACTACTGGGTGATAACTTAAAGGACCTTGTAATGATTTCAAGGTATCTCCTAAGAGATACTTTTTAAACATGCACAAGAGTGGATTTATCCTTTGAGGTATCTCCTAGGAGATACATTCAATTTTTTCATGATGTTATTATGGTTGATAAAAGGAAAACACTAAGCATAGATGACACAACAAGTAACAAATCTCAACCTTTAGAGCCTACTTTCATAGTTTCTTCATATGTTCCTATTTTTGATTCAGTCCTAATTAGTGCTATTTTGAGAACTCCCAAGGTAGAGGATGTCACCCCCACCCTTGATGTTTCATTTTTATCTTCTTCTATATTCCAAATCCGTCTCCTCACTCCCAAGATAGAGAAAGATTCCTCTACCACCATTGTTTCATTCACCCCCATAGTGCCATCTACATCCATTTATCCAACTACTATTGATTTTTCCTCTGGGACTACCATAGTCTGAGTCAGGAAGATGAAAAGGGCCACTAAAAAAATTGAAATAGCATTGGCTACTTCCC
>JARHVA010006433.1:805000-842500 GCA_037957365.1 Torreya grandis
GCAAGAGAGAAATTTATAAAAGGCAATGCATGGAGGGATCATTATCCACTCTAGTTATTACATTCAGACATTTGTGGTCCTATGCAGACAAAGAGTTTGTGTAATTAATCATGTTTCATTACTTTTATTGATGATTACTCATGACAGTGTTGGATTTATTTTTTGAAGACCAAAGGTGAAGCTCTTGAGACATTCAAGAGGTTTAAATCCCTTGTAGAAAATGACAAATGGTGCAAAATCAAATGCTTAAGGACTGATCATGGAGGAGAATTTTTTTCAAAAGCCTATCAAGGTTATTGTGATATGCATGGCATCAGAAGACCAACTCACCATTGCATACACACCTCAACAAAATGGTGTAGCTGAAAGCAAGAATCATACATTGGTGGAGATGGCATGAAACATGCTACAAACAAAGGGATTAAGCAATTTTTTTTTGGGAGATACAGTTGTTAGAAAAGTATATATTCTCATTGGAGTCTCGCTGGTGCACTTGACAGGATGACTCTGTATGAAGCTTGGTATGAGAAAAAGCCAAATGTTAATTATTTCAATGTTTTTGGTTTCTTAGCCTATGTTCATGTTCCTGATCAAAAGAGGCAAAAGTTAGATCCCAAAAGTGAGTCATGTATTTTTGTTGGATATAGTGAAGAAAGACTTAAATGTTATATAATCCTCTCACTAATATGCTTATTATGATCAAGAGATATGATTTTTGATGAAGGAGGATTTTATTGTCATCAAAAAGGCCATATAGAGAATTCAAAATCTATTTTAAATGATTTTATTATGGATGATATTGATCATGGGCAGCCCACTAATATTTTTGTTCCAAGTGCTACAAATCCACCATATTTCTAATTTTTCAATTTCAAGTGTAAGTCTAGATTCAAGTCCTAGTTCTACAAGGAAGGTAAGAAGATTGAGTGACATTTATCAAAGGAGTTCAAATCAAGCACATGAAGAAAATCCAAGAGGTGAGACACTGAATTTTGCTTTACTTACCAAGACTGATTTTGAACCATCATGTTTTGAAGATGCATATACTAATAAAGTTCGGATGCAAGAAATGCAAGAAGAGATGGATTCTATTCACAGGAATGACACTTGGGAGCTTTCAAAGCTTCCACATGACAAGAAGAAGATTGGCACCAATTGGGTCTACAAGGCTAAGTATAACTATGATGGAAGTGTTGAAAGGCATAAAGAGAGATTAGTTGCTAAAGTGCTTCACACAGAAGTATGGCATTGATTATGAAGAGACATTTGCACTAGTAGCAAGAGAAGAGATCAATAAAATGATGATTTCATTAGTAGCTCAAAATAATTAGAGCATCCATCATATAGAGGTGAAACATGTCTTCTTGAATGGGTACTTAGAAAAAGAAGTATATGTGGAACAACCACAAGGTTTTGAAGTGTAAGGAAAAGAAAATCATATCTACAAGTTAAAGAAGGATTTGTATGGCCTCAAACCAGCACCAAGAGCATGGTATGCTAGGATTGACGGATATTTTCAAGAGAATGGATTTCAATGAAGTAAGAGTGAACCTACCCTTTACTACAAACAATAAGGTAATGATATTTTAATTGTAATTTTGTATGTTGATGACTTGTTGTATATGGGTAGCAGTTCTATGATGAAGGATGTCAAAGTTTCCATGATGAATGAATTTGAGATGAAAGATTTAGGCCTCATGAAATATTTTTTAGGAATGGGGGTTTATCGAAGGGAGAGTAAAAATTTTATTTGTCAAACAAAGTATGCTAGAGATATGTTGAAGAAATTTGATTTGGTTGATTGTAAACTAGTATCCTCTCTAGTTGCTCATGGAGTTGTGTTGTGTAGAGATGATGGTGCTGAAAGAGTTGATGAGACAACCTATAGAAGTATTATTGGAAGCTTAATGTTTCTAACTCATACAAGACTTAATATTGCTTATTCAATCCAGGTCTTGTATGAGTTCAGAAATACATATGAAGGCAACCAAGATAATTTTGAGGTATGTGAAAGGCACTCTAGATTTTGGTATTCATTACTACACTTCGAAAAGGTTAATTCTTGTTGGTTTTAGTGATTCTAATTGGGGAGGTAGTTTGGATGACCAAAAGTCAACATCTGGGAATTGTTTCTCTTTTGGTTCTGGTTTGATTACTTGGAGCTCGAATAAGTAATGTATAGTTGTCCTTTCTTCTACAAAAACAAAGTATGTTGCAGTCACTTCAATAGGTACACAAGCATTATGGCTTAGGAAACTTCTTGAAGAAATTGGAGAGATTCAAGTTCAGCCCACAGTTATTTTTTGTGATAACATTAGCGCTTTTAAATTGGCCAAGAATCTAGTCCATCATAGTAGGACAAAACATTTTGATTTAAAACATCATTTTATCTGAGATTTAGTGTAGAAGAAGGTACTAGAAATGAGATACATCAACACTAAAGAATAGTTAGCAGATATCTTCACTAAGGTAGTTGCAAAGGATCAAGTTTTGAAACTTAGAAATCAAACTGTGAGCCCTCTCAGCATCAAGGGGGAGTATGTTGAAAAGTCATGTTGAAGCGCAGTTCACTTAGTTCTATGTTTATACTATTAGTGTACATTTAGTTTGCATGAACAGTTTTTGTGGAGCTAAATTAAGACATTTAGTTAATTTTTAGTTAATATTTTTTTAGAAAAAATAAAGCCTTAGAAAGGCTAGAGTTAGTTTTAGTTGATATTACATGGAAATTATTATTTAGATAAATTTAACATACTTTATTTAATGATTAGAAAAGCATGTTTACATGCAATTTTTTTAATACATTGGAATTGATCTTTATTTTCAAGGAGAAGGAGAACGATTCCAATAATTTGAAGAAGTATTTTTTATTTTTACAATTCTTATTTCTTCTATATTATGAATATTGTATATATTTGACTGTGATTTAATTTTATTTCAAATTCTACAAAATCTTCTAAGAAGAGGAAGACTGGGCATCATCATTGTCGGCCTCTTGAAGGAAAGAGCAGTCAAAAGAGCAGAGCACACCATGATGATGATGTCCTTGACGTGGGTGATGTTGATGGCAATGGCAGAAGCTTGTACTCCTGCTCCTGTTTTTTCCTCAATGTTGAGCTTATGTGCCATTCGCCGCAAAATAGACATGCATTTCTCAAGCTTGGATTGAGTGTCCTTCCTCTTCCCTAGCCAACTGGCAAGGGAGCTGCGTGCTCTTTCAAGGTCATGGGCATTGGGATTAACTCCAAGGCCAAGGCCTCTAATGGCTACCTGCACACACATGTGCTGCTCCCTGATTTCTGAGATGCTACCCCTCAACACATTGCACACGTCAAGCAGATGGAGCATGTCATCCAGATGTTGGTTCATCCACTTGCGCCCTATGCCCTCAATGTCTATTTTTGTGTGTGACAAATTGGAATAGGCGTTGACCACCACCTCCAATGCTTGGCCAAGCCAATCTGCCCCAAAATATGAAGAACAACACTCTGCCTGCTGTTCCAATCTTTCCACCTCACCTGCAAGTTGGTCTTGAAAATCAGTAAGGATTGGGTAACCCTGCAGTCTTGGAGGCATGCTCCTTGACCGCTTGTGCTTCCGAGGAGAGTGCATCGCCACGGCGGCGACCATAGATGAGAGAAGAGACATAGACGATACTCCAATGCTCTTGCTCATTGTGTTGTTTGAAGGATATGCTACCTTCATCCCTGCCAATTAATATGACTTATATAAATCATCATCATGATGCAGCACCCCAGCAAACACAGACAAGAAGCATCTAATTTTTCAAAATCAATATCATTTCAATGATGCATTATTTCTTGTGTCCTCCTATCCACGTGTTGTGCCTATAATATAATGACATATAAGTCCCCATGCCCCTGACACAGCTCCGAAACACAACGGCTAAACAGCATATGGCCAACCAATTTACATTAGAAATTATGAATATGTAAAATAAGCCTGAAATTGTTCCAGGTAAACGTGCAACGGAAACACAATTCTATGCATGTTCACCGTCACCCTCACCCACCAACGCATTTATATTTATTAGACCACTTGTGGATCAGGAGTCTGGAAGTTAAAAAACCATGTTTTAGGATGCAACAACATTATATCTTTTTTGCTTGTCCGCTGCAGAAGAATTTTTAAATATCCATGTCTGGTTTGAAATTTCTTAAAACTAGCCAAACAAAGGCATAAAAGGTAGTATAATGTTGTTGCTGGCTATAAACAAAATGTATGCATCTCATAATGATGGGGCACCCTAGGAAAACACAAAGAAAGAATCCCGGCCAGAACTTTCAAATTTACGAAAAGCACCATCCCCCACGCGTGCGGGTACCCCTACTAAACCCCATGAGGCTAACCAATTTATATTATAAATAATTAAAATTAAATTTTTTTAATAGGAATCACCTGCAATTTTCCCAATCTTTAATAATTGATCCGAGGAAACGCGTATGTGAAACGCAATTCAGCTTCACCCACCAAAACATTTATATTTATCAGGCTCTGTCTCTTCTTTCAACAACAAAGCAATATTTTTTCTAAAATTGTTGATGATTTGTTCTTAAACAACTGTTTTGAATGTAAAATGCTATAACAATTTATCACTGGGTGGTTAAGGATGGACTTAAAAGTCTGCGGCTGACAGAGGCAGGACCGTAATAACAAACTCATATTTTGTTGACTTTGCAATGTTTGATGGTGTGGATTAGAGCTTAGTGAAAGGAGAAGACAAAATATTTGTTTCACACTCAAATTCACTTAATCCAGGAGAGGTTTCTCTCAAGCAAACACATATGCATGGATTTATAGAGTTTCGAATTGATATGATCGACACATTGTCATAACAGGATTGTTAATTTTAGGATAGATGGTCACTATCAGAATAATTTAATTTTGGTAACAGTTTAATTATAATTAGTTGGCCAGATCACAGTGATCATCTTTTTAGATTTTCTTATACACTATTTATTAACCAATTCACCAACATGTCTAGCTTCTATCGGGTTTTAGGTGAGTCAAAATTCAAGTATGAGCCTATAAAGCCTTGTGGCAATTACAATCGCTGTAAGTACGTTCATTCATTTTGCACATAGGAAGGTCTTTATTTAATTTATATTTATCATAAATCTTCCCTTTGCTTCTTTTCATTTATTACTGTATTTTTATTTATTATAATTTATTTTGTGTATTTATTAATCAAAATATTTTGATGAACTTTATCCTTTCGATTATACATATATATTTGTAAGGTAATGTTAGTAGAATTAGAAAAAAATATTTGAGTAATAGGATGGAAGTCATGTTATTATTAGAATGATGTTTATATAGATTATTTAATGATGGATTGGTATGATACTAAATTAAAGTAATGTGATTAGTGTGGTGGAATAGGGTGTTTACATTAGTTCTTATTTGAAAGGATGTTGTGTCTAAATGAAGCATTGACATTAGTTGCAATTTTTGTTTCCCCTAGATATGTTCATAACATGGTGGACTAGAATCAACGAGTGAGGCTAATTGTCCTAGATCAGATATAGAGGATTCTAGGGAAGCACATTCAAGGGATTTTGAGGGCCCAACCTCAGAGAGTGAAATGGTGGATGATGAGAGGAGAAATAAATAAGATAGTTTTTGATGGGGCCATAACTGGAGGAGACAGGTGGAGTGGTAGAAAAGGATATAAGAGGTGATAGAGGAGACAAACGTGAAAAAATAAGAGGGAAAGATGTGGTTATGGATATGTGAGGTGATGGAGGTGGAGTTGGGTCTTAGGTACCACTAACATTGATAGTTTTTGGAGGGGAAGGTGTAGGGTCATCACTTGAGTCAACACAGGTGAAGGATGAGGATCACATTAAAGAGAATATGGTGAGACATCCCATCTCAATAGATATAATTATTTATGATGATGGAGGAGGACGAGAGGAGGGTGTCTACCAACCAAATGAAGCTAGTTATTTGGGATACAAATATAACTTAGTTACAGGTCGAGGTGGAGTGGATGAGGGTAGAGCGAGAGATGGCAGAGTTGATCCAATAGGTCCAATCACTTGCAAGAGATGTTGATATGAAATGGTTAACAATGGAGGTTCAGTGGATGAGGGCAGAGTAAGTGGACATACAAATAATATAGATCAATAATGACATGGCTCATGCACTTCTTACACCATAAGGTTTAGGACATGTTTATTTAGAGTCATTAAGGGCAAAGATGGAAGCATTGTATTATTGAGTATTATATGACTAAGTTATTTAGACAATGTAGAGATGAAGTTGTTTTTTATATCATACAAGTGGACTAGTAAGGGGATCATTGATGACATCAACTAATTCAGTGGGAATTACTCTTAGGAGAGACCTACCACTTCTGAACATATATGTTGAGAGTTGCCACAAGAGCTGATAGATGTGTTTAACAATTTTGTGTATATGATGATATGGATGTTATAAATGTGCATATACATTTATATATGTAATGATTCAATTGGATTTTGGGCTTTTTCATGTGTATCATGTGTTTTAATTGTTATATGATAAGGTTTGATGGATGTTGATGGATGCTATGAAGTGATGATTAGCATGGCACTTATATTTTATTCATGTATGATGCACACTTATTTTTTTATGTATTTTTGAATGAGTGTTTACATATGTATATCTAATAACTTACTTCCGTTTTTGTCCATTCAGTATATAGCTACTACCATTTCATGATACTCTAGAGTAGAAGTTTTAATTTAGCATTTAAATAAGGAAAGCTTCAACTTAGCAAATTGAGTTATAAAACAAATAATTCTAGGAACTTAAACCTAATAATTTGAACCACATCAATTGAATATATAATTTTCTGCAAATGTTAATGACAATGCAAAACAATGTTTAAGAATAACACATTGAGAATGGTATGGATAGAGGAGTGGCCAAAACAAGGTTCAATGTCTATTATTTGAAAAGCTTTAAACATAAGAAAGTTGTTTTAATTTTAAGGAAGATGGAAAAAATAGATATATAATTGAAGGAATCTTGTGGTACATTCTAAATAACAATAAAAATAGAAATTACAAAAATATAGAGTGAAATGTTTATAAATGAAAACGATGGGAGCACCAACTTTCTCAAAGATAAATGTACCTGTAAATTCAACTCTAACGAATGAGTTATCATGACTCTTTTTTATATAAAATTGATATTGTTAAAATGTACAATTTTTAATATTTTTTTCCATTTATATTAACTATTAAAAACCTTAATTAATGTAATACTAACTCATGACCTAACATTGTTTAGTGATTTTAAGCGCACGAAACATAATATAATATTAAAATGATAATATAGTGCACACCCATAAACTTATTGACAAATCAGTATTTTTGACGGCAACTTGTATTCTGGGTAAACTTTTATTATTCTTGTGTGAACTATCTGGTCGATTTGACCAAATATCTGCTTAAAAACAAATATTTTATGTTAACAAATGCTAAGTCAGACAATTTGAAGCTCAAATTACCAGAAAAGCATGTAAAAGGCGTAGCTAGTTGGGAACATTAAGTGTGAGAATCAATACATTGATGCATCTATAAAGAAGCATATACAAACACATGAAAATCATGACTAATGTTGGGTCTTTTCGTATTGAAGAAGACCAATTCATATATCTACACTTTTAAAATTGATCCATATATGTTACACTGTAGCACCAATTCTTTTTTCAGAATCGAGGCTCTCAAACTGTTTAAAAGGGAAATTTGGAAGCCTCTTTTAGCATTTCTTAATAATAAGTCACTAATTACTCACAAGAAAGGGTGTTCAAGAGTGCAACTCTGTCATAAATAAGAAACTTGAATAGCTGGTTGATTTTGTGCTCAAAGAAGGGAAGAGCTGTCTCTAAATCATAAACTACCATGTTAGAGGGAGACAGTTGAAGTAGAAGCTATAATTTGCAATTGGAATGAAGAAGATGGGTGAGATTTCTGAGTATAATATCTGCCTCCTCTAACTCATACAACAATCTTGATGATGATGATGATAGCCTCTTTCTCATCTCAAATGCCTTCTTTAGCTTACCTTGCAGAGAAGTGAAACTTATAGGAATTGGAAAAGCTGGCATCTTCATTCCCGGCGTCTTGAAGGAAAGCGTAGTTAAAAGTGTAGAGCACACCATGATGGTGATGGCCTTGATGTGGGTGATGTTGATGGCCATGGTAGAAGCTTTTACTTCTGCTCCTATTTTTTACTTAATGTTGAGGTTCTGAGGCATTCGCCGCAAAATAGACATGCATTTCTCAAGCTCAGATTAGGTGTCCTTGCTCTACCCTAGCCAACTAGAAAGGGAGTTGCGTGCTCTTTCAAGGGCAGGGGCATTGGGATTAACTCCAATGCTTAGGCCTCTAATGGCTACCTGCACAAACATGTACTACTTCTTGATTTCTGAGATGCTGTCCCTCAACACATTGCGCATCTCATCAAGATGTTTGTTTACCCACTTGCACCCCATGCCCTCAACGCCTATTTTTGTGTGTGACAAATTGCAATAGGCATTGAAAACCACCTCCAACACTTGGCCAAGCCAATCTAACAAAAAATATGAAGAACAACTCTCTGCCATCTATTCCAATCATTCCACCTCACCTACAAGTTGGTCTTGAAAATCAGTGAGGATTGGGTAACCCTGCAGTCTTGAAGGCATGCTCCCCATGATCATGATGGGGCACCCTAGCAGGCACAGACCAAAAGCATCCTTTTTTAGAAGCTTAATATAACTCATCCCTGCCAATTAATATTATTTATATAACTCATCATCACGATGGGGCACCCCAGCAGGCACAGACCAAAGCATCTTTTTTTTTAAAAATCAATATCATTTCAATGATGCATTATCTCATGTTTTAGGATGCAAGACCAGTATATCTTTTTTGCTTGTCTGAAGCAGAAGAATTTTTAATTATTCGTGTCTGGTTTGAAATTTCTTCAAACCAACCAATCAAAGGCATAAAAGGTAGTACAATGTTGTTGCTGGCTATTAAAAAAATGTAACTCATAATGATGCGGTACCCTAGGAAAATACAAAGAAAGAATTCCGGCCAGAAGCATCAAGTTTATGAAAAGCATCATCCCCCACTCGTGCGGGTCTTCTCTGGCCCCTACTAAACCCCACGAGGCCAACAAATTTACAAATTAAAATTTTATAATAGGAATCACCTGAAATTTTCCCAATCTTTAGCAATGGTCACTATCAGAATAATTTACTTTTTGTAACAGTTTAACTATAATTACTTCCACATATCAAAATGATCATCTTTTTAGATTTTATTATACACTATTTTTGAACCAATTTACCAACATTTCTAGCTTCTATCAGTGTTTAAATGAGTCAAAATTCAAGTATGAGCCTATAAAGCCTCATGGTAATTAAAATCACTCTAAGTACTTTCATTCATTTTACACATAGGAATATCTTTATTTAATTTATTACTATATTTATCATAAATCTTCCCTTTGTTTTTTTCCATTTATTAGTGAACTTTTATTTATTATAATATATCTTGTGTATTTATTAATCAAAATATTTTAATGAAATTTATCCTTTCGATTATACATACATACTTGTAAGGTAATGTTAGTAAAATTAGATGAAATTATTTGATTAATAGGATGGAGGTCAGGTTGTTATTAGAGTGATATTTATATAGATTATTTAATGATGGATTGGTATGATTAATAGATTAAAATAATGTGATTAGTGTGGTGGAATTAGGGTGTCTACAATAGCTTTTATTTGAAAGGATGTTATGTCTAAATGAAGCATTGATGTTAGTTACAATTTTTAGTTCCCCTAGATGTGTATATAACATGGTTGAGTAGAATCAGTGAGTGAGGCTAATTGTCCTAGATCAGATATAGAGGATTATATGGAAGCACATTCAAGTGATTTTGAGGGCCCAACCTTAGAGAGTGAAATTGTGGATGATGAGAGGATAAATAAATATGATAGATTTTGGTGGGGCCATAACTGGATGAGATAAAGGTAGAGTGGTAGAAAAGGATATAAGAGGTTACGAAGGAGACAAAGGTACATAAATAAGAGGCAGTGCTATGGCTTTGGATTAGTGGGGTGATGGAGGTGGAGTTGGGTCTTAGGTATCACAAACATCTATAGTTCTAGGAGGGGAAGGTGTAGGGTCATCACATGAGTCGAGATGGGTGAAGGACAAGGAACATTCATAGAAAATATGGTGAGATATCCCATCTCAATAGATATAATTGTTCATGATGATGGAGGAGATTGGGAGGAGGGTGTCTACCAACCAAATGAAGCTAACTAATTGGAATGCAAATATCAGTTAGCTACAAGTTAAGGTGGATTGCATGAGGATAGAGCTAGAGATAACAAAGTTGAGACAATAAATCACATCACTTGTGACAGATGCTGATATGACATGGTTGACAACGGAGTTTCATTAGATGAGGTTAGAGTAATTGGACACATAAATATTATAGATTGATAGAGGGATGGATCATGCACTTCTTACACCGCAAAGTTTAGGATAGGTTTATCTAGAGTCATTGAGGGCAACAATGGAAGCATTGTATTATTGAGTGTTATATGAGTAAGTTATATAGATAGAGTAGAGATTAGATTTTTTTATATCTTACGAGTAGAAGATTAAGGGAATCATTGATGAGATCAACTAATTGAGGGGGATCTACTCTTAGGAGAGACCTACCACAAGTGAACCTATATGTCAAGAGTAGCGACAAGAGCTGACAAATGTGATTAATAATTTTGTATATATGACAAGTTGGATGTTATAAATATACATATACATTTATATAAATAGTGATTCATTTGGATTGTGGGGTTTCTCATGTGTATCATGTGTTTAAATTGTTATGTGATAATGTTTAATGGATGTTGATGGATGTTATGATGTGATGAATAGCATGTCACTTCTATTTATTCTTATATGATGGACACATAGTCATTGGTGTATTTATGAATGAGTTTTTGCATGTGTATATTTAGCAATGATTATTGAAGATGTAATGATAGATGAATTATTGATAATCTTGCAAATATTTATGAATGTTTGAGAAATCTAATATTTTATATAAAATGTGATAGGATGCATCATTATATTAACACCCAAGATGACAATATTTTAATACAAGGTAGGACTAAAACAAGCACAATAAGCAACATAACATAGAAATAACTAAGAAATAACAAATAATAAAGAATAACACACACTAAAACAAACAAGTAGAATTATTTTGTTGTTATCCTTTGTTCAAGTTAGAAACCCCATGTTTATGGAGTGATGATAATGATAATTAATGATATATGTGATGGAGGTAGATTGGGAATGATATATCCCAGTAAAGCTAAAATCATTTGTTTATAATTTGAACAAGTATTTTTTATTTTTTTTTTAATTTTTCTATATTTTGATTTTTCTTTTTCTTTTTTAAATTTTGAACTAACAACAAAGCTAAGATCAACGGGGAAATCAATTCTAGCATTCAGGATAGATGTGGTAATGGGTGGAGTGTGTGAGGGATGGATCTCTATGGACTACATTGTGTAGCAACCATATACCTAATTTTCTTCATGTCATAGGGACATTGTGCTACAATGATCTCTGTAGAAGAGCAGATATACCAAGATTTTGGCAAAACATGGTTTATGACTTTTTTCATGTCCTTGTCAAGGTTAAAAAAAATGGAATAAGGATGATAGTGTAAAGGTTGGATTATTATAAATATTGGGAGTGTACTTAGAGTAGTGTCCCATGTTGGGGCTAGTAAATTGTTTTAAGGGGGTATTGCTAAAAAATTATAGGAGTCCTTTTGCTTATTAGTGGTTTCATGATTTTTTAAATTTTGTATAATACATGCTGTTGAGAGAAATTAGAAGCATTTTATTACAAAAATTTTGTTTTCAAAATAAAAATAAAAAATTTATTAGATGCAAACGATAGTGGGCAACCAGAAAAATAGGAGCATCCATCCAAATCTTCAGCTCCTGCTGCTTCCCACCTCTCAAAAACTTCTCCCTCAACAATAGTTACTCCTTATTTTAAGGTGTATATATTTTATAAACAATTATTAGGATATGATTATACATGAAATTTCTCTACCCAAAATTATAAAAATAGTAGACTCCAGCTTGAGACCACTTTATTACTAGGAAAATGCCTTGCCAATGTATAACTCCAAAATCACGTGCCAAAATCAAAGATTGAAGAGATACTTTATTTGAATATTATATTCGTGTGAGTCTCCAAGCAATCAAGTATTGAGAGAATATAAATAAGAGTAGGTGGCCCAGTTGTAGAGCGAGGGATGTGGCAAGCCAAAATTAGGGATTGAGAAGATATTTCAATTGAATATTATATTCGTGCAGTCTCTAGGCAGTCAAGTATTGGGAGAATATAAATTAGAGTCGGTGGCCCAGCTGTAGAGTGAGGGATGTGGCAAGAAATATTAGATGGCTGCTGACTATGCAGTCACGTCGGTCAACACTTTTGGTCTATCACATAAAATTCTTTGCTTAGCTGGCATTTATCTAAATTTTCACTCAATAAACCACACACTTTTTTGGGTTTACTGTTCATCTATGTGCTCCATAAGTGTTCCCAGCATCCATGATACTGGAGGTCTTGTAAGCATGACCGAGCAATGTTACTTCAAACTCGCAATCCTTTTCTGCACCCTTAAAACTCGCCACTACTAGCTTTAGAGACAATGGACTTCCCAGTGAGAATTGGGGGAGAATGTTTATTCTGGTAACATTTTGACAACTATGGACAAAACTATCCTGCGCACGTTTAAAAAATTATCAATATTTAAGGATACAACTTACTGGAGCTAAACAATGTCTATTTTGATATGCATTGAATCTATTAAAAAAATTTACCTCATTTCCATACACTTGAATCAACATGTATAAAAATGATAGATGAATAACTTCTCTTAAATAAATCAACAGGGCACATCCCTTTATATGAGATTATGAAGCTATTAAAATGAAGGCTCCAATAGCCACGTGTTTCAAGTGATGTATGATTGCCAATTTATAATATTTTTCTTCATAAAACCTTAATTTATCAAAACATAAAATCATGTCTCTCTTAGATTAACATGATCCTCTATAACATAAATCAATATTATTCTAATATTGTGTGTGTGTGTGTGTGTGTGTGTGTGTGTGTGTGTGTGTGTGTGTGTGTGTGTGTGTGTGTGTGTGTGTGTGTGTGTGTGTGTGTAATATTTATCTTATCACATATAAAAAATAATTAATCACATTGTCACCTCTCGCCATGACTCTTGGCACATAGGTTCCTTGGTGGTGGATCTCTCCTAAGAGGATATCCCATAGAATTAGTTGATCTCATCAATGATCCTCCTACTCATCCATTCATCTAATCTAAAAATTAACCTAATATTTATTATTTTTAGATAGCCTTCTCATATAATAATCATGTGTGTGTGTGTGTGTGTGTGTGTGTGTGTGTGTGTGTGTGTGTGTGTGTGTGTGTGTGTGTGTGTATTGATTCATTTGTAATTTGGCCTTTCTCATGTGTATCATGTGTTTTATTGGTTATGTGATAATGTTTTATGGATGTTGAGAGATGTTATGATATGATGTGATGATTAGCATCTCACTTCTGATTTATTTTTGTATGATGCACACTTAGTCATAATGATGAATGTTTAATTAAAACAGAATGCCAAATAATCATAGTTAACTAGTATTTATGAATGAGTGTTTATGGATGTATATTTAGGAGTCACTATTGGCATATAATGATTATTGATGATGTAACAATAGATGAATTATTTCCAATATTACATAGATTTAGGAATTTTTGAGAAACCTAATGTTTCTTATAAAATATGATATTATGTATCATGATATCAAAAACTAAGATGGTAGTATTTTAATACAAAGTAGGACTGACACTAACATAATAATAAAGAAAACATTAAACCACCTAAAAAATAACAAACATAAATAATAACACAAACAAAAATAAACAAGTGGAATGATTTTATATCCATGGAATGAAACACACAATGATGTTATGGTAGCATTTCAGGAGGGGGCATATATGGCAAGGCAAGAACTAGTATAAAAAGTAGAACAAATCAATTAACAATAGTGTATCATTGATATTACATTATGAATTGATGCCAAAGTACAAGAAGATACTTTAAAAAAATATAATGCTCTAGAGGCACTTCAAGTTATGAGGGATGAATTTTTACCCCTTATATAACTCAAATGCACCAAATATATGATTCTTTAAAAGGAGATGAAAATAAATTGAAGTTATTGATCTTGTACATAACTAATAAGGCATACAATCATCTAGACCTGATGAAACCAATAGAGGCATATAATACCCTCAATATGGTGTTCATTGGAACACAGGAAGCTAGAGAGTGGGTGCCTCCATCTGGGGCATTGATGCCAAAATATCAAGAGCATGAGGCATTGATTTTGTAAATTTGGAAAATATTATTCTATCCAAAGCAAGGGATGCTACATGTAAGCTAATAAACGTAATTAATTTTTATCATCTCATTCAAGAAGAATTTGTGAACTTTAAGAAGAATTTACAGGGGTTAACACTAAAAGATATTGAATCCGAATTATGTTTTGTAAGAGGGAAGGTAATTGAAGTTGAGATTTTTAAAATCAACTTCAAAAATAAAAATGTAGAACAAGCAAAACTATTAGAGAAAGTTAACATTATAAGGTAATAACATGTTGCAAGTTGTAAGTGATTTCTAGAGATAGAGGTGAAGAAGAAAAAGACTAAGATTATTACCTCTAGTTGGACACCAAAATCTATAGTTGCAACTCTTACTAAGGTTAACACATCCATGTATACGTCCACTCACCTTTAAGGTCTAGTTTTCTGCATGAAAATTCAATATAGTGGCCTCAATATTGTACTTGTACTTCTCTTATGTTTCAAACTTATTTTAAATTTTGAATATTTATTTTGTTAACATGTACACATCGCATGATATTTTGAAGGTTGATTTTAATTCTTGATGAATGTAAGCAAACTCTATGTATACATTACATATGATTGTGACACTATAGTTAGAACTAAGGTTCTAACAATGCCATGTAATTAATTTTTGCATGTACTTGGAGGATGAGGTGACCCCTCCCCAAGTGTATTTAAATATATGTAACCCACATTTGTAAAAGGTTAAAAATTTTCAATACAGAAGTAGATTAAATTTTGATTGTCAACGAATGTGTTTGTGTATTTTCTCTCCAAGCTCTATATAATTAGAATTTACCTTTTGTGAGGCATTATTAAATAATTTTTAGTGTGAAATAGCTGTGATGAATTATTTCTTGTTACTATTCATATCCTAGCTTTAAATGTGTAATAAATCTTAAGTAATTAATAAATTATATTCATCATTGTTAAGTAAGTTGATTGTTTCATTATTATAAGTGTGTATATGTGTTTTCATTGATATATTAGTTTATGTATGTACAATATTTGGCTCAAATACCTTCCTAGTCTGAGTCATAATCTTATGAGTAAGGGTGTGTAACAATTGTTCTAAAAGGAACAACCTTTTACTAAGGCCTTTAAGTTTCCTATATCAAAATTATCGTAGACTACATGACCATATATATTTATGTGAGTGTAACCACTACTAGAAACATACATTGATTTTGAAATTACCTATCCACTTAGAATCCATCCTAAGAGGTGATTCTTTAAGCCCTAGAATCCTTATTTTCTACCCTACCTTTCCCTCTTGTTTGAGTTTATTTTTGAGACCTACTGATTTAACATTAGCTAACATCTAGCCACCAACTCACCTATATTTTTAGTTTATTTTAGATACCATTCATCCATTCATAACCATGGTTGACAACCTACATTCCTTGCCTGTTATTCCATCACCTAGTTGTTAAAAATGCATACCTACAACTCATGCTTGGGAGTGGATTTTACCTCTACTGAGATCTTGAAATGTTAGAGGCTACATCGTTAGAATCTGGTGTACATAAAAACCACAAAAAAACTCTTCACAAGAGTATATTTCCCATTCATGTTATCTCTGATGAGATAGCTTTCAAATAAGCACAAGAGTGGGTTTCTTCTTCAAGGTATCTCTTAAGAATAACCTTTGGCCTAGATATGAGTTTCCTATATCAAACTTTCCTAGACTGATTGAATTGTTTGTTAGTGTGTGTGCAATAAATACACATAATAAATATGGTTTATAAAAGCACTTGTCCATGGGGGATCTATCTTTAAAGGTAAATATCAAGACAATAGAGCCTTTCTTTTCTACTTTGCCCTTCTACCTATTTTGGAAACTTCCCAAAGTGAAACTTTTTGAAGGAGATAATTTCAAGTCACCCACAAAGATACCTCCATGTTTACCTCAAGGAGATAATATCAAGTCACCTAATAAGGTATTACAAGGCCCTTGATGGAATATCCTAGTAGATACCTCTAGGTTTAACTTGCCCACCATTATTTTGTTGTGTAAAGGATGCAATGAGTAAATAGGTGTTTCAATTAAAGAAGGTAGTTAAAAATTTATTTATTTTTTTGAATAAGGTCTTTCATAGATATTATCGAGTGTAAAAGTGTCTTAATTATATGAATCATTGTGAAACCCATTAAAATTATAAACCTCATACGATCATCAAGATAGAGTTAAATAAGATAAATATTTCATTGCATCATTTTGTATTGAATATGAAATACACTCAAGATCATTTCCAACCTGCAATGGATTATAATGACCTCAAAAGGAGTATCCTAAGAGATACTTTGAAGGGAATTGTCATATATTGAAGGTTACATTGAAATTATCTCCTAAGAGACACCTTGAACATGCACAATAGTGGAATTTGCCTTGACCCTAGAGGCACTACTAGGTGATAACTTAAATGACCTTATAATAATTTCAACATCTCTCTCAGGAGATACCTTTAAAACATACACAATAGTCGACTTCTACTTCAAGGTATCTCATAGCAAATACTTTCAAGTTATCCATGAAGGTATAATGTCTGATAAATGGAAATCACCAAGAATTGATGATACAATAGGTAAGAAGGCTCATCTTTTAGAACCTACTTCCCTAATTTCCTCATATGTTACTATTTTTGGTTCAATTCTATATTGTGCTATGTTGAGAATTCCCAAGGTGGTGAATGTCACCCCAATCCTTGATGTTTCATTTTCCTCTTCTTCCATGTTGCAAATCCCTCTCCTAACTCCTAGGATAGAGAAATATTATTCTACCAATATTGTTGCATTCTCCCCTAAAGTGTCATCTAAATCCATTGTTCCCACTACTACTAATGTTCTCTCTAAGACTGACACAATTCAAACCATGAAGAAGAAAAAGGACACTAAGAAAGTTGAAACAACACTGGGCATTTCCCAACATCATATTTCTTACACATATATTAGTTTGCCAATGCCTTCCACAAGTTCCTCCCAAGATACTACTATTACATATTTATAATAGGTCAAAAGGGGTAAGCAAGTCATTATAGTCCATCCAGTCCGCCAATATGGAGGAGTGGATTAGTCTAATTTTATTTGTCCATCTCTTCCTGACATAGTCCTCAAAGGAAAAAAATAGCAATAATCAACATAAAATATTGGGGTGAAGGATGCAGTTAAAGATGCATCATAAATAGAACCCACCCAACTAATGATTCCCCCATATGCATTTGAACTAAGAGAAAAGTCTTCCCAAATGCCGAATTTCATAATTACAAAGCTACCATCAATAAAAACCATGTTTGATAAGCCCTCATGGAGAATTCCAAGGGTTAGAAAGAGAAAACTAAAAGATGAAGCTACAATGGAAATTATTCTTGAAGAGAGACATGAATTACATGCCTTGTCTAAAATGTAGAATAGATAGTTGGGGTATTCCCCATACATAGATTATTTTAGGTCCCTGACATGAAGCCCACAAAGATATTATGATAGCATTACATGAGGGGTCAGAGATGGTAAGGTAAGAGATGGACCAAGAACTAGAAAAAATAAAGGAACAACAATAAACCATTCATACTCTAGTAAGAATTGAGGATAAAGAGCAAGAAGTCTCTTTAAAATTTTATAATGCTTTAGAGGTGCTTGAAGCAATGAAGGATGAATTAGCCACTCATATAACTCAAATACACCAATTTTTTAATTGTTTAAAAGGAGATGAAAATAAATTGAATTTATTGATCTTCTATATAACTAATAAGGCATGCAACCATCTAGACCTGATGACACCATTGGAGGCATTTAATGCCCTTAATTTAGTGTTCATTAGAATATATGAAGAAAGATAATGGGTGACAATAGCTGGGGGATTGATGCCCAAATATGAAGAGCATGAGGCATTGATTTTTTTGATTTTGAAAATTTTGAAATTATCCAAGGTAAGGGATGCTACACATAAGCTAATAAGAAAATTAATTTTGATTGGCTCATTCAAAAAACATTCAAGAAATTAAAGTAGAGTTTACACAAGTTAACACTAGAAGATATTGAATCAGAATTGAGTTTTGCAAGAAGGAAAGTAATTAAAGTTGAGATTTTCAAGATCAACTTCCAAAATACAAAGGTAAACCATGAAAAAATATTAGAGAAAGCTAACAAAGTACACTAACCCTCACTATTAAACTTAGACATTATAAGGCAACAATGTGTTGTGAGTTATAAGAGATTTATTGAAATAGATGTAAAGAAGAAAAATATTGAGGTTGTTACCTCTAGTTCAACACTAATATCTACAGTTATGACTCTTATTAAGGTTAACGTATCCATGTAGACGTCCACTCAGCCTTAAGGGCTAGTTTTATTCATATTAATTTAATATAGTGGCATAAATTTTATGTTTATATTTTTCTTATGATTTGAACTTAATGTAAAAGTTTCCTATTTATTTTATAAACATGCACACATTACATGATATTGTAAAGGTTGACTTTAATTCATGATGAATGTAAGCTAACTCTATGTATACATTGCATATAGTTTTGAAACTATAGTTAGAATTGAGGTTCTAACTAAACCATGTAATCAATTTTTTCATGTACTTGGAGGATGAGGAAATACAGTAGCAGAATAAATTTTGATTGTCAGCATATGTGTTTGTGTATTTTTTTTACAAGCTAAGTGTAATCAGGATTAATGTTTTTGGTCCTATGATTCAATAATTCTTGGTGTGAAATAACTACAAATAATTATTTCTTGTTATGATTGATATGCTAGTTCTAGATTGGCAATAGCTATTGAGTGATTAGCATATTATATTGATCATTAGCAAGTAAATTGATTGTTTCATTATTCTAAGAGTGTAGAGGTTATTTCATTGATATAGTGTTTTGTGTATGTGCAATAGCTATCTTAGATACCTCCTTAGTCTAAGTCATAATCTCTTGAGTAAGGGTATGCAATAACTGATTGAAAAGGAGAAATCTTTGACTAAGGCCTTTGAGTTTTTTATATCAAAATTATCTTAGACTGCTTGACCATGTATGATTGTCCATGTGCAACAGCTACAAGTAATAGAAATTCATTTTGAAATCACTTGTCCACTTAGAGTCTAGCCTGAAAGATGATTTCTCTAGCCACAAAATCTTTCTTTTTGCCATAGATTTTCCTTTTTTTGGCTTTATTTCTGAGACCTACCAACTCTAGATTAGCTGCCATCCAAGCTCCAACTTGCCTACATTTTATGTTTTTTTAGATACCATTCATTCGTTCATAACCCTAGTTATCAACTTCCATGCCCTAACTACTATACCATCACCTAGTTTTTATAGTTGCATACCTACAACTCGTACTCTAGAGTGGATTTTATCTCCATTGAGATTACAACATTAGAGGCTACCTTGTTATGAGTTAGTATGCATAAAAACCACATCAACACTTTTCACAAGTGTATATTTCCCCTTCAAAGTATCTCCTAGGAGATACCTTTCAAACAGGCATAAGATTTGATTTTTCCTTCAAGGTATTTCTTAGAAGTAACCCTTGACCCAAATTTTTGAGATTTCTATATCAAAATTTCCTAGACTACTTGACTATGTTTGTCTAAGTGTGTGCAATTGCTACTTGCAACAAACATTGGTTATAAAAATATTTGTCCACAGAGGATCCAAGTTAAAAGGTAAATCTTGAGACCATAGAGCCTTTCTTTTCTACCCTAACCTTCCCCTATTTTGGAAACTTCCCATAGTAAAACTTTTTGAATGAGATAATTTTAATTTAACCATTAATATACCTTCATTTTACCCTTAAGGATAATAATTTCAAGTCACCTAATAAGGTATTACAAGGCCGTTGAAGGAATTTCCTAGTAGATAACTTGATATTGAACTTGCCCACCATTATTATGGTGTATAAAGGAGTCAATGAGTAAATAGGTGTTTCATTTAAATAAGGTAGTTAACAATACATTGATTATTGTGTATAAGGTCTTTTTTAGATATTATTGATGGGTCAAGGTGTCTTAATTACAAGATTCAATGTGTAACCCATTAAAATTATAGAATTTATAAGATCATCAAGAGAGAGTTGAATAAGGTAATTCCTTCATTTCAACATTTTACATTGAATAAAAATTACACTCAAGAACATTGATATATCCTTAAGGAATTAAAAGGCCCTTAAAAGGAATCTCCTATGAGAGACTTCAAAGGGTGTTGTCATACATTTAAGGGAACATTGAAATTATATCCTAGGAGGCACCTTCAACATGCACATGAGTGAAATTTTCCTTAACCCTAAAGGCACTACTGGGTGATAACTTAAAGCACCTTGTAATGATTTGAAAGTATCTCCTAGGAGATACCTTTCAAACATGCACAAGAGTGGATTTCTCCTATAAGGTATTTCCTAAGAGATAAATTCAAGTTATTCATGACACTATTATGGTTGATAAATGGAAAGCACCAAGCACAAATGATGCAACAGGTAACAAGGCTCAACCTTTAGAGCCTACTTCCCTAGTTTCTTCATATGTTCCTATTTTTTATTCAGTCCTAATTAGTGATATTTTGAGAACTCTAAAGGTGGATGATGTTACATCCACCCTTGATGTTTCATTTTTATCTTCTTTTATATTCCAAATCCCTCACCTCACTCCCAAGATAGAGAAGGATTCTTCTACCACCATTGTTTCATTCTCCCCCATAGTGCCATCTACATCCATTGTTCCAACTACTACTGATGTTCCCTCTGGGACTACCATAGATTGACCCATGAAGAAGAAAGGGGCCATTAAAAAAATTGAAATAACATTGGCCGCTTCCCAACTTTGTGTTTCTTCCACACATACTAGTTTGTCAATTCCTTTCAGAAGTTCTTCCCAAGAGACCACAATTATATTTTTAGGAAATGGTGAAAGTGGTAATCAATTCATTATAGTCCATCCACTCCCCCAATATGGAGGTTTATATTGGTCTAAGATCATATAGCCCTCCCTTCTTGACATAGTACTCAAAAGAGAAAAAGAACTATGATCAACAAAAAATATTTAGGTAAAGGTTACAGGTAAAGATGCACAATAAATAGACCATACCTAGCTACTGATGCCTCCATGGGTAGTTAAATTGAGATTAAAGCTTCCCAAATGCCCAATTTCAAAATTATAGATCTCCCATCAATAACAACCCTATTTGAAAATCCCTCGAGGAGAAGTAAAAAAGTTAGAAAGAGAAAATTATAGGATGAAGCTAGAAGGGAAATTATTCTTGAAGAGAGACAGGAGGTATATGCCTTATCCAAAATGAAGAATATACGGTAGGGGAAAACCCACTACATTGATGATTTTAAGTACCTAGAATGAATCCCACAAAGATGTTATGATAGTATTGTCTGAGGAGGTAAAGATGGCAAGGCAAGAGCTAGAACAAGAACTAGAACAAAGCAAGGAACAACAATAGAATGTTTATATTTCAATAGGAATTGAAGGCAAAGTGGAAGAAGCCACTTTAAAATGCTATAATGCTCTAGATAAACTTGAAGCAATGAAGTATGAGTTAGCCCTTCACATAGCTCAAATGCACTAATTTTTTAATTCTTTAAAAGGAGATGAAAATAAATTAAAGTTAATGATTTTGTACATAACTAAGAAGGCATACAACCATCTGGACTTGATGACACCATTAGAAGCATCTAATTCCCTCAATTTGGTGGTCATTGGAACATAGGATGTAAGAGAATAGGTGAAGGAAGCTGGGGCATTGATTCCAAAATTTCAAGAGGATGAGGTGTTGCTTTTGAAAATTTTAGACAATTTTAAATTATCCAAGGCAAGGGATGTTTTAGGTAAGCTAATAAATTAAATTAATTTTGATCAACTCATTCAAGAAGCATATGAGAACTTTAAGTATAGTTTACACTAAGACTTGCTATTAAACTTAGACATTATAAAGCAATATCATGATGTGAATCATAATTGCTTTCTTGAGATAGAGGTAAAGAATTAAAAAGGTTGATGTTGTTACCTTTAATTCAACACCTATGTCTAAAGTTATTACTCCTACTAAGGTTAACGTATCCCTGTAGACATCCAATCAGCCTTAAGGGCCAACTTTAACTGTTATAGTGGTGATGGTCTATCATTTTAATTTTTAATAAAATTAACATAGTAGAGACAAGGACTAACCATTATATATATATATATATATATATATATATATATATATATATATATATATATATATATATATATTCTTAAACATAATTTTAAATTAGCATGTAAATAAGGGAAACTTCAATTTACTAAATAAATTTTAACAAAAAAAAGCTTAAAGCTCTTGATTTGAACCATATAAACTAAATGGACAATATTCTAAGAATGTTAGATTGAGAATGCCAAACAAAGTCTAGGGGTATCGCATTGAGAATGGTATGGGTAGAGTAGTGGCCAAACAAAGTTGTATGTCTACTATTTGAAAAAAATTAAAGATAATAAAATTGTTTTAATTTGAAGGAAGGTAAAAAATATAAATATATACTTTAAGAGAACTTATGCTACATTCTAAATAAAAATAAAAATAGGAATTATAAAAATATAAATTGAAATATTATTAAATGGAGAAGATGGGAGCACCTTCTTCCCCAAAGGTGGATTACACCTTCAAATCCTACTCTAACTAATGAGTTCTCATGACAATTTCTTACATAAAATTGATATTATTAAAAGGTAGATTATTTAGTATTTTTTATCCATTTATATTTTAAGAGTTAAAAACTTTAATTAACCTAAAACTAATTCATAACATAAGCTTTCACTAATTTTAAAAATACAAAATATAATATAATATAAATAACGATAACCAAGCACAAACATAATCTTCTTTTTGACGACAACTTCTATTCTGGCTAAACGTATGTTATTCTTTTGTGCATAACCTAGTTGATTTGACATATGCTTTAGCTTAAAAAATGATAAGTCAGAAATAATTTGAAGCTCAAATTACCAGAAAAGCGTGTAAGAGGCGTAGTTGTATTTGGAACATATTTGTGAGCAGCAATAAATTGATGCATCTATAAACAACTACCATACACAAACACATGAAAATCGTGACCAATGTTGTGTCTTTTCGTATTGAGAAAGATCATTCATATATCTACACTTTTAAAATTGATCCATATATGTTACACTGCAGCACCATAACCCCTTTTCGAATTGAGGCCTTCAAACTATTTAAAAGGCAAATTTGGGAGCCTCTTTTAACATTTCTTAGTAATAACTCGTTAATTACTGAGAAGAAAGGGTGTTCAAGAGTGCAACTCTGGCAGAGATAAGAAACTTGAATAGCTGGTTGATTTTGTGCTCAAGGAAGGGAAGAGCTGTCTCCAAATCACAGAGGGCCATGTTGGTGGGAGAGAGTTGAAGCGGAAGCTCCAATTTGCAACTGGAGTTAATAAGATGAGATTTCCGAGTACAATATCTGCCTCCTCTAACTCATGTAACGGTCCTAATGATGGCCATGGCAGCCTCTTTTTCGTCTCAAATGCCTTCTTTAGCTTGCCTTGGAGAGAAGTGAAACTTCTAAGAAGAGGAAGACCAGGGATCCTCATTGCCGGCGTTTTGAAGGAAAGAGAAGTCAAAAGTGTAAAGCACACCATGATTGTAATGGCCTTGACGTGGGTGATGTTGATGGCCATGGCAGAAGCTTGTACTCCTGCTCCTGTTTTTTCCTCAAGGTTGAGCTTATGTGCCATTCACCGGAAAATAGACATGCATTTCTCAAGCTTGGATTGAGTGTCCTTCATCTTCCCTAGCCAACTGGCAAGGGAGTTGCGTGCTATTTCAAGGGCACGGGCATCGGGATTAACTCCAAGGCCAAGGCCTCTAATGGCTACCTGCACACACATGAGCTGCTTCCTGATTTCTGAGATGCTATCCCTCCACACATTGCACACGTCAAGCAGATGGAGCATGTCATCCAGATGTTGGTTCATCCACTGGCGCCCTATGTCCTCAATGTCTTTTTTTGTGTGTGACAAATTTGAATAGGCGTTGACCACCACCTCCAATGCTTGGCCAAGCCAATCTGCCCCAAAATATGAAGAACAACACTCTGCCTGCTGTTCCAATCTTTCCACCTCACCTGCAAGTTGGTCTTGAAATTCAATAAGGAATGGGTAACCCTGCAGTCTTGAAGGCATGCTCCTTGACCGATTGTGCTTGGAAGGAGAGTGCAGGACCACGGCGGCGACCATAGATGAGAGAAGAGACATAGACGGCACTGCAATGCTCTTGCTCATTGTGTTGTTTGAAGAATATGCTACCTTCATCCCTGCCAATTAATATGGCTTATATAAATAATCATCATGATGGGGCACCCCAGCTGACAGAAGAAGTATCTAATTTTACCAAATCAATATCATTTCAATGATGCATTATTTCTTGTCTCCTCCTATCCACGAGTTGCGCCTATAATATAATGACATATAAGTCACCAAGCCCCTGATTAGCCACATGGTTTTCACTCCCCACCGGAAACAGCTCCGAAACACAACGGCTAAATAGCATATGGCCAACCAATTTACAATACAATTTATGAATATTGAAAATATGCCTGAAATTATTCCAATTCTATGCATGTTCACCGTCACCCTCACCCACCAAAGCATTTATATTTATCAGACCACGTGTGGATGAGGTGTTTGGAAGTAAAAGAAACCATGTTTTAGGATGCAAGAACAGTATATCTTTTTAGCTTATCCCCAGCAGAAGCATTTTTAAATATCCATGACTGGTTTGAAATTTCTTAAAACTAGCCAAACAAAGGCATTAAAGGTAGTGCAATGTTGTTGCTGGCTATTAACAAAATGTATGCAACTCATCATGATGGGGCACCCTTGGCAAACACAATGAAAGAATCCCGGCCAGAAGCATCAAATTTACGAAAAGCATCGTCCCCCACCAGTGCGGGTGTTTTCTGGCCCCTACTAAACCCCATGAGGCCAACCAATTTACAATATAAATAATGAAAATTAAAATTTTCTAATAGGAATCACCTGCAATTGTCCCAATCTTTAAGAATTGCTCCGAGAAAACGCATAAGTGAAACGCAATTCAGGTTCACCCACCAAAACATTTATATTTATCAGGCTCTGTCTCTTCTTTCAACAATAAAACAATATTTTTTCTAAAATTGTCTTCCTGTAGGTGTCGATGATTTGTTCTTAACACACTGTTTTGAATGTAAAATGATATAACAAATTATCACTGGGTGGTTAAGGATGGACTTAAAAGGGTGCGGCTGAAAGAGGCAGGCCCCTAATAACAAACTCAAATTTTGTTGATTTTGCAATGTTTGATGGTGTGGATTCGAGCTTAATCAAAGGAGAAGACAATATATTTGTTCCACACTCCTTCACTTAATCCAGGAGAGGTTTCTCTCAAGAAAACACACATGAAAGGATTTATAGAGTTTCGAATTGATATTATCGACACATTGTCGTAGCAGGATTGTTAATTTTAGGACAGATGGTCACTATCAGAATAAATTAATGTTGGTAACAGTTTAATTATTATTAGTTCGCCAGATCACAATGATCATCTTTTTAGATTTTCTTATACACTATTTTTGAACCAATTTACCAACATGTCTAGCTTCTATCGGTTTTTAGGTGAGTCAAAATTCAAGTATGCGCCTATAAAGCCTTGTGGCAATTACAATCGTTCTAAGTACGTTCATTCTTTTTGCACATAGGAAGATCTTTATTTAATTTATAATTATATTTATCATAAGTCTTCCCTTTGCTTCTTTTCATTTATTAGTTTATTTTTACTTATTGTTATTTATCTTGTGTATTTATTAATCAAAATATTTTGATGAACTTTATCCTTTCAGTTATACATATATAGTTGTAAGGTAATGTTAGTAGAATTATATGAAATTATTTGATTAATGTGATGAAGGTCATGTTGTTATTAGAATGATGTTTATATAGATTATTTAATGATGGATTGGTATGATTACTAAATGAAACTAATTTAATTATTGTGGTGGAATTAGGGTGTCTATATTAGCTTTTATTTGAAAGGATGTTGTGTTTAAACGAAGCAATGACGTTAGTTGCAATTTTTATTTCCCCTAGATGTGTACATAACATGGTAGGGTAAAATTAGCGAGGCTAATTGCCCTAGATCAGATATAGAGGATTCTAAGGAAGCACATTCAAGGGATTTTGAGAGCCCAACCTCAAAGAGTGAAATGGTGGATGATGAGAGGAGAAATAAATATGATAGATTTTGGTGGGGCCATAGCTGGAGGAGACAAAGGTGGAGTGGTAGAAAAGGATATATGAGGTGATAGAGGAGACAAAGGTGCATAAACAAGAGGCAAAGATGTGGCTATGGATATGTGAGGTGATGGAGGTGGAGTTGGGTCTAAGGTACTAGTAACATTGATAGTTCTAGGAGGGGAAGGTGTACGGTCATCACTTGAGTTGAGATAAGTGAAGGACAGGGAGCATATTAAAGATAATATGGTGAGAGATCCCATCTCAATAGATATAATTATTCATGATGATGGATGAGGTTGAGAGGAGGGTGTCTAACCACCAAATGAAGCTAGTTACTTGGGATGGAAATATCACTTAGCTACAGGTCAAGGTGGAGTGGATGAGGGTAGAGCTAGAGATGGCAGAGTTGAGCTAGTAGGTCCAATCAATTGCAAGAGATGTTGATATGACATGGTTGACAATAGAGGTTCATTAGATGAGGGTAGATTAAGTGGACACACAAATATTATAGATCGATAAAGATATGACTCATGCACTTGTTACACCATAACGTTTAGGACATGTTTAATTAGAGTCATTAATGGCAAAAAGGGAAGCATTGTATTATTAAGTATTATATGACTAGGTTATCATGTCTTTTAATTGTTATGTGATAATGTTTGATGGATGTTGATGGATGCTATGATGTGATGATTAGCATGTCACTTCTACTTTATTCATGTATGATGCACACTTAGACATTGGTGTATTAATGAATGAGTGTTTACATATGTATATTTAAGAACTTACTTCCCTTTTTGTCTATTTAGTATATACTTACTTCCATTTCATGATAGTCTAGAGCAGAAGTTTTAATTTAGAATGTAAATATGGAAAGCCTCAACTTAGAAAATCATGTTATAAGACAAATAAATCCAGAAACTTAAACCCAATAATTTGAACCACATCAACTAAATATATAATGTTCTAAGAATTTTATTGACAATGCAAAACAATTTTTAAGAATAACACATTGAGAATGGTATGGGTAGAGGAGCGGCCAAAAAAAAGTTGAATGTCTATTATTTCAGAAGATTTAAACATAATAAAGTTGTTTTAATTTTAAGGAAGATGGAAAAAATAGATATATATAATTTAAGGAATCTTGTGGTACATTCTAAATAACAAATAAGAATTTAAATTACAAAAATATAGAGTGAAATGTTTATAAATGGAAAATATGGGAGCACCTACTTCCTCAAGGATAGATGTACCTGTGAATCTAGCTCTAACAAATGAGTTTTGACAACTCTTTCTTATATAAAACTGATATTGTTAAAATATACAATTTTTAATGTTTTTTTTCCATTTATATTAACTATTAAAAACCTTAATTAATGTAAGACTAACTCATGACCTAATATTGTTTAGTGATTTTAAGCACACAAAACATAATAGAATATAAAAAATGATAATTAAGTGCACACCCATAAACTTATTGACCACATCAATCTTTTTGATGGAAATTTGTATTCTAGGTAAACTTGTATTAATATTTTATGAACTATCTGGTAGATATGACCAAATCTCTACTTAAAAACAAATGTTTTATGTTAAAATATTCTAAGTCAGATAATTTGAAGCTCAAATTACCAAAAAAATGTGTAAAAGGCATAGATGGTTTTGAACATATATGTGAGAAGCAATATATTGATGCATCTATAAAGAACCACCATACACAAACACATGAAAATCATGACCAATGTTGGGTCTTTTTGTATTGAAAAATATCATTTCATATATCTACACTTTTAAAATAGATCCATATATGTTACAATATAGCACCAATATTTTTCAGAATTGAGGCTCTTAAGCTATTTAAAAGTGCAATTTGGTAGCATCTTCTAGCATTTGTTACTAATAACTAGTTAATTACTCACAAGAAAGGGTGTTCAAGAGTACAACTCTGCCATAGATAAGAAACTTGAATAGTTGGTTGATATTGTGCTCAGTGGAGGGAAGAGCTATCTCCAAATCACAGAGTGCCATGTTGGTGGGAGAGAGATGAAGCAGACACTGCAATTCACTATTGGAAAGAAGAAGATGTTTGAGATTTTTGAGTATAATATCTACCTCCTATAAGTAATTCAATAATCTTGATGATGATGATGATGATGATGATGATGATGATGATTTCCTCTTTCTCATCTCAAATGCCTTCTTTAGCTTTCCTTGTAGAGAAGTGAAAATTCTAGGAAGAGGAAAAGCTGGCATCCTCATTCCTAATGTCTTGAAAGAAAGAGCAATCAAGATTTCATAGCACACCATGATGGTGATGTCCTTGATGTGGGTGATGTTAATGGCCATGGTAGAATATTTTACTCTTATTTTTTATGCAAGGTTGAGGTTCTGATTCATTCACCATAAAATAGACATGCATTTCTCAATCATGGATTGGGTGTCCTTGCTCTTCCCTAGCCAACTGATAAGGGAGTTGTGTGCTCTTTCAAGGCCATGGGCATTAGGATTAACTCCAAGGCCATGTCCTCTAATGGCTACCTAGGCACACATGTAGTAATTGTTGATTTCTAAGATGATATCCATCAACACACTGCACACATCATTTAGATGTTGGTTAATCCACATGTACCCCATGCCCTCAATTTCTTTTTTAGTGTGTGAAAAATTGTAATAGGAGTCGACCACCACCTCCAATGCTTGGCCAATCCAATCTAACCCAAAATATGAAGAAAAAATCTCAGCATGCTATTCTAATCTTTCCACCTCACCTACAAGTTACTCTTAAAAATCAGTGAGGATTTGGTAACCCTAAAGTCTGGAAGGCATGCTCCTTGACCACTTGAGCTTGCGAAGAGAGTGCAAGGCCATGACAGTGACCATAGATGAGAGAAGACACATAGATGATACTACAAATATCTTTCTCATTATGTTGTTTAAAGGATATGATACCTTCATCCATGCCAATTAATATGATTTATATAACTCAATCATGATGGGGCACCCCAGTCACACAAACTAGAAGCATCTTTTTTTTTCAAAATCAATATAATTTCAATGATTCATTATCTCATATCCTCCTATCCATGTGTTTTAGCCTATAATATAATGACATGTAAGTCCCCCAGCCCCTGATAAGCCACATGGTTTTCACCCCCCACCAGAAACAACTCCAAACACAATGGCTAAACAACATATGGCCAACCAATTTATAATACAAATTATGAATATTTGAAATATGCCTAAAATTATTCCAAGTAAATGTGCAATAGAAACACAATTTTATGCATGGTCCCCATCACTCTCACCCACCAAACCACTTATATTTATTAGACCATGTGTGAATGAGGTGTTTGGAACTAAAAAATCATGTTTTAGGATAAAAGACCAGTATATCCTTTTTGCTTGTCCGTAGAAGAATTTTTTTTAAATATCCATGTCTGGTTCAAAATTTCATCAAACCAACCAATAAAAGGCATAAAATCTAGTGTAATGTTGTTGTTGGCTACTAACAAAATATATGTAACTCATCATGATGGGGTACCCTAGGAAAACACAAAGAAAGAATCCCAACTAGAAGCATCAAGTTTATGACAAGCATCATCCCCTACCAGTGCAGGTGTTCTCTGGCACCTACTAAACGCCATGAGGACAACCAATTTACATTATAAATAGTGAAAATTAAAATTTTCTGATAGGAATCACCGATAATTTTCCCAATCTTTAACAATTGCTCCGAGAAAACATTTATATTTATCAGGGTCTGTCTTGCCTTTAATCAACAAAACAATATTTTTTATAAAATTATCTCCCTGTAGGTGTTGATGTTTTGTTCTTAACTAACTATTTTGAATGTAAAATGCAATAATAATTTATCACTGAGTGGTTAAAGATGGACTTAAAAGTGTGTGGCTAATAGAGGCAGACCCCTATTAACAAACTCAAATTTTATTGTCTTTCCAATGTTTGATGGTGTAAATTAGAGATTAAGGAAAGTAGAAGAAAATATGTTTGTTTCACACTCCCATTCACTTAATCCAGGAGGGATTTCTCTCAAGCAAGCATATATGAATGGATTTATGATGCAAGGGAATCATTTTATTTTAACTTTTTTTTTCCGTCAGCTAATGCTATGTGAAGGGGTTTAAGGACTTATATTTTAAAATTTATATTTTTTTTTATTTTTGGACAATAAGACACCTACCCGTAGCTCATTTAATGGGAAACATAATGAAGGAAATGAAAATGGCAAACTAGGTGGGAGTTTCTAAACTCAGAAACTAGTAGGTGGAGGAATTTATGAATGGTTTTAAACATTATAATAGCTTTAGGTGGGATTTTTGCGGTAAAAATCTAAATTTTTAGTAGATTTTGAAGAGAAGAAGAGAGATTAGAAAAGGGAAGATCGAATAAAATAGAACAGGGGCAAGAAGGAAGGCCCAGAACAGGACAGAGCAAAGGAAGAATGAAGGTTCATAACAACAACAAGCATACAAGGACAACACAGACATAGGGAGTAGAAAAGGGTAGCTAAAACAAAATACATAGAGGACATTAGTATACATGTAATAGACAAGGAGGAAGTGGAATAATAGACGGAGCTCTATTATACAAACATTTTTGCAACTATATATAAAAGAGTGTAAACCACTATCTTTTAAATATAATATAACACTATTATATTAATTGTTTTTGTCTCTTTCTTTGTGATTGGAAGTGTTAAATGTGTAGAATGTTATATTATAAAAGTTAGAGTTTTGATTTGCAAGCGTAAAGTCCTTTAGGTTGCTGAAAATTCTCGACAGTCAACTACAACTAGTGTTATAGGTACCCGTAGCAAGAGTTAAGGTAAATAGTCACCTACAGCCATTGGTGCAGGTACCTGTAGCAACATACAACCATTGCTACAATTATATGTAGCAACATATAACCACTTTGTAGGTAGCTTGAGAAATAGTTTGTTTTTAACAACAACTTAGTATTGTGTCTTTGTAGTTATTTTTTATGCCTCTGAAGACATTTATATTACCTATAGCATGTGTGTAGACTTCTATAAAGGTTGTGTGAGGTTTCTTAAAGTAACACAATGCCTCTTTTTCCACCTGTTTGCTCATTTTATTGGGTTTCTAGGCACCTACAAGGGGGTAGGTACCATCAATTTATAGAGTTTCGAATTGATATGGTCGATACATTGTCATAGAAATATAGTTAATTTTAAGAAAGATGGTCACTATCAGAATAATTTACTTTTTGTAACAGTTTAACTATAATTACTTCCACATATCAAAATGATCATCTTTTTAGATTTTCTTATACACTATTTTTGAACTAATTTACCAACATTTTTATCTTCTATCAGTGTGTAGGTGAGTCAAAATTCAAGTATGAGCCTATAAAGCCTTGTGGCAATTACAATCACTATAAGTACTTTCATTCATTTTGCACATAGGAAGATCTTTATTTAATTTATTACTATATTTATCACAAATCTTCCCTTTGCTTCTTTTCATTTATTAGTGTACTTTTAGTTATTAAAATATATCTTGTATATTTATTAATCAAAAGATTTTGATGAACTTTATTTTTTTTATTATACATACATACTTGTAAGGTAATGTTAGTAGAATTAGATGAAATTATTTGATTAATAGGATGGAGGTCATGTTGTTATTAGAGTGATGTTTATATATATTTCTTCATTATGGATTGGTATAATTACTAAATTAAAGTAATGTGATTAGTGTGGCAGAATTAGGGTATCTACATTATCTCTTATTTGAAAGGATGTTTTGCCTAAATGATGAATTAACTTTAGTTTGAACTTTTGTTTCCCCTAGATGTGTACATAACATGGTGGTGTATAATCAATGAGTGATGCTAATTGTCCTAAATCAAAGATAGAGGATTCTAAGGAAGAAAATTCAAGGGATTTTGAGGGCCCAACCTCAAAGAGTGAGAAAGTGGATTATGAGAGGACAAATAAATAAGATAACTTTTGGTGGGGCCACAGCTAGAGGAGATAAAGGTGGAGTGGTAGAAAAGGATATAATAGATGATAGAGGAGAAAAAGGTGCATAAATAAGAGGCAAAGATGTGGCTATGGATTTTTGAGGTGATGGAGGTGAAGTTGGGTCTTAGGTATCACAATCATTGACAGTTCTATGAGGGGAAGGTGGAGGGTCATCACTTGAGTCGAGATGGGTGAAGGACAAGGAGTATACATAGAGAATATGGTGAAAGATCCCATCTCAATAGATATAATTTTTCATGATGATGGAGGAGATTGGGAGGAGGGTGTCTACTGACCAAATGAAGGTAGCTACTTGGGATGCAAATATCACTTAGCTACAAGTCGAGTTGGAGTGGATGAGGATAGAGCTAGAGATGACAAAGTTGAGCTAGTAAGTCCAATCACTTGTGAGAGATGATGATATGAAATGGTTGACAATGGTGTTTCATTGGATGAGGTCAGAGTAATTGGACACATAAATATTATAAATCGATAGAGACATGGCTCATGTACTTCTAACACCACAAGGTTTAGGATAGGTTTATCTAGAGTCATTGAGTGCAACAAGGGGAGCATTGTACTATTGAGTATTACATGAGTAGGTTATATAGACAGAGTAGAGGTTAGATTATTTTTACATCTTACAAGTGGACGAGTAAGGCGATGATTGATAAGATCAACTAATTCAAGGGGATATACTCTTAGGAGAGAACTACCACAAGTGAACCTATATGTCAAGAGTCGCGACAAGAGCTGACAAATGTGATTAATAATTTTGTGTATATGATGAGATGGATGTTATAAATATACATATACATTTATATACACAGTGATTCATTTGGATTTTGGGCTTTCTCATGTGTATGATGTGCTAAATTATTATGTGATAATGTTTAATGGATGTTGATGGATGTTATGATGTGATGATTAGCATGTCACTTCTACTTTATTATTGTATGATGGATTATGCTTTATTCTTGTATGATGTACACATAGTCATTGGTGTATTTATGAATGAGTGTTTACATGTGTATATTTAGAAATGATTATTGATGATGTAATTATAGATTAATTATTGATAACCTTGCAAAGATTTATGAATGTTTGAGAAATATAATATTTTATATAAAATATGATAGGAAGCATAATGATATTTAAACCCAAGATGATAATATTTTAATACAAGGTAGGACTAACATAAGCACAATAAGCAACATAAAATAAAAACACCTAAGAAATAACAAATAATAAAGAATAACACACACTAAAACAAACACGTAGAATTATTTTGTTGTTATCCTTTGTTCAAGTTAGAAACCCCATGTTTAAGGAGTGATGATAATGATAATTAATGATATATGTGAGGGAGGTAGATTGGGAATGATATATCCCAATAAAGCTAAAATGATTTGTTTATAATTTGAACAAGAATTTTAACAAGATTAAGAACAAATATTTTTTTGTATTTTTGATTTTTCTATTTTCTTTTTAAAAATTCTGAACTAACAACAAAGCTAAGATGAAGGGGCAAATCAATTCTAGCATTCAGGGTAGATTTGGTAATGGGTGGAGTGTGTGAAGGATGGATCTCCATGGACTACATTGCGTAGCAACCATATACCTAATTTCTTTCATGTCGTAGGGACATTGTGCTATAATGTTCTCTCTAGAAGAACATATATACCAAGATTTTTTTAAAACATGGTTTATGACCTTTTTCATGGCCTTGTCAAGGGAAAAAATAAATTGGAATGAAGATGATGGTGCAAAGGTTGGATTATTATAGATATTGGGAGTGTACTTAGAGTGGGGTCCCATGTTGGGCTAGTAAATTAATTTTAAGGGGGTATTGCTAAAAAATTATAGGAGTCTTTTTGCTTGTTAGTGGTTTCATGATTTTTAAAATTTTGTATAATACATGCTGCTGAGAGAAATTAGAAGTATTTTATTACAAAATTTTTATTTTCAAAATAAAAATAAAAAATTGATTAGATGCAAACAATAGTGGGCAAGCCGAAAAATAGAAGCATCCATCCAAATCTTCAGCCCCTGCTGCTTCCCACCTCTCAATTACTTCTCCCTAAACAATAATTACTCCTTGTTTTAAGGTGCAGATATTTTATAAATAATATTTAAATATATGATTATACATGAAATTTCTCTACCCAAAATTATAAAACTAGTAGACTCCAGCTTGAGACCACTTTATTACTAGGAAGATGCCTCACGAATGTATAACTCTAAAATCACATGCCAAAATCAGAGATTGAAGAGATATAATTGAATATTATATTCGTGTGAGTCTCCAAGCAGTCAAGTACTGAGAGAATATAAATAGGAGTTAGTGGCCCAGCTGTAGAGCGAGGAACGTGCCAGGCCAAAATTAGGGATTGAAAAGATATTTCAATAGAATATTATATTCGCGCAGTCTCCAGGCAGTCAAGTACTGGGAGAATGTAAATGATAGGCGGTGGCCCAGCTGTAGAGCGAGGGACGTGGCAGGAAATATTAAATGGCTGCAGACTATGTATTCACGTCGGCCAACACTTTTGGTCTATCAAATAAAATTCCTTACTTAGCTGACATTTATCTAAATTTTCACCCAATAAACCGCACACTTTTTTTGGTTTACTGTTCAGCTGTGTGCTCGATAAGTGTTCCCAGCATCCATGATACTAGAGGTCTTGTAAGCATGACCGAGCAATGTTACTTCAAACTCGCAATCCTTTTCTGCACACTCAAAACTCGCCAGTGAGAATTCGGGGAGAATGTCTATTACGGTAACATGTTGACAACTATGGACAAATCTATCCTGCGCAGGTTTAAAATATTCTCAATATTAAAGATACAACTTACTGGAGCTAAACAATGTCTATTTTGATATTCATCCCCGCAATTTCTTCTGCTAACAAAGCCACTGCGGAATTATATTCTAAATCTCTCCAAATGTAGTAACTGTTCAATAGATTTGTCAATAACCAATATATTAAAGCAGCTAAGCAGAGTCAAGTCGGTTAACTGGCCCAAATTGTTCAGCGAAGATGGTAAACCGATTCACCGGTGGCTCCCTATATATACTTGTTCCAAATTTTCCAACAGTTCTAGATTCTCAGGGAATTGTTCCACGCTAGTATGCAATAAATTTATGTACCTTAAAGACTTCTGAAATACGGTTCCGATTAGCAATGCTTCAACAAACGACAACCTTCAATGTCAAGGTACTCAAGTTTGGAGATTTTTCCCAAATCCAGGAGAACGAACTTAGTGCAATCTCGCAATGCTAAATGTTGAAGTTGCAATAATTCAGTAAAAGAACGTGTCCAATTTTCAGATCACTACAGCCAGATAGATCTAGATGTCTAAGGTTTCTTATTTGAGATGAAAATCAAATTTCTTAGTCATAAATAGATTTATCCTGTTTAAATTGGACTCAATTGCCTTTATGATTGGACCCTATACCCTAACCCTTATACCTTAAGCTCTAAATATGAAACCATAAACCTTAAATCACAAACCCTAAACTCTAAAACAATTGTTTTAGACTTAATTAACATTCTTTAGAGTAATCCTTATGTTCATAATACTCAATTCAGCCAAAAACACACCACTTATTATCCCAATTGACCACTTGGCTCAATCTGTGATGATGTTAGGGCTAATTGAGCTCAAGTCACATTTTGTAGTCATAAAAAGGTTTAATGAGATCAAATTTCCATAATTAGCTAAGCGATTAGAATCTAAACCCTAATCCATAATCATATGTCCTAAACAATAAACAATAAGCATATGTTCTAAGAATAACATTATCCTAAAATTAATATGGTAGGTTTGGAAACCTCATCTAAATCAGTCTTTTGTTAAAATTTTCATTATGAAGAATAAAACCATGATCCCATGGCTTGACCACCATTATGTGATGACCTTAATCCCAAACATAGTAATTGAAAACAACATCTTTGTCTTCAATAAAATTCAAAATCACAATAAAAAACATTTTGCATTGGGATGAATTTTAATCTAACCATCTATTAAAGGTTTTCAATACCTTGCTATCCATACATGAATATATGGAAGGCTAAACCAAAGTCCTATAAATCTGTAGATCATTCCTCAAGAGGAGAACATTTTTTCTCTCTCAAGGGGTTTTCTTCATTAAAAATTAAAGGTTTATACTCCCCTTTGCTTGAAACAAAATGAGCATATTAAGGTTACATGGATTGATTGGGTGAGGATTCCTTATTTACCAATGTACTTTTGGATAGATTTTAGTTTCAAAACAAAAGGTAATTCATTTGGCAAATTTTTATTTATCCACTCCAAATCTCACTATCATACTATCGTTGCCCAAATTTTGGTTAATATCGATGTTTTCAAATATCTTCCTAAGTTTGTTTAATTAAAAATTTAGGATTGAGTATTTAAGAAATATTTCAATTATTAAATTTTCTCTTCTAGGTGTATAAATTGACTTCAAACAAGGATCCTGGCCACCTATTTTAATATATCTAACCATAAGAAAAGTGATCCAAAACTTGAAATATTTGGTTGAAATATAATTCAATAAACAAGAACAAAACAAATCAAATAATGCTAGCTATGATAAGAGACGTTTTATTGATGAAATTTGCAGACCCAAACATATATTTATCTCTGAGAAGAGATGTCTAATTTCCATTTCAGGTTACATCTTCATTT